>OZ012741.1:386107957-386159990 GCA_963859935.3 Lathyrus sativus
TTATGTTTCAATATCATTAGCATTTGCATGTAAAGTCATGTACATAGCCTAATCATCTGCATAGCATAGCATAGCAAATCATCCAACAGGGACCAATCATTATTCTCATCTCTATGAGCCTATCAAGAGGTTATTATTCAAATTCAATCTCATTCAAATCATCAGAAAGAAGTTGGGAGCTAAAGAAGTCAATGGATCAAGCAGTGCATCTATCTCCTATCTGAGGGTATTTGGGGATCATCAAAGAAATGGTGAGCTGTGGGCTAAGTATGGAGAGTATGTGGACATCATGGGAGACTTAGAAAGTCATTTGGAGAAGGAGACAATTCAGTGATGTGATCACAAGAGTTGCAGTTGAAGACAGTCAACTAGGGTTTCATCTGGGTCAACCCTGGGTTAACTTTAGGTCAATTGATTGATTGAAAGGCATTGAGGTCTATTGGAGAGATGTGGGGTTCATCATTTGACATGAAGAATAAGGATATGGTGATATGTGAAGAAGAAATCAAGAGAAATCAAGGAGAAGAGGAGTTTCTAAATTAGGGTTTCTGTGTAAAATCCCCTGATTTAGGTCAAATTTCCAAGCAAGATAAGTCAAAATGAAAGCTTCAAATGGATCCTTGGCCAACATGGAACTTGTATAGGATCTCAAGACCTTAATTTGAGTGGTGGAAGACATTAAGGATATTTATAGAACTCAAGTTATGGCCCTTGCAAGTTACAGGTCATCTGAGGTATCTGAAATTTTGTCTGTGAAAGTGACTTGACTTCCAAGCAACTTTTACCCCTCAAGGAGATTTCAAATGAATTTCTGGTCAACATAAGAATTGTTCCTCATTGTCTTAGCTTTCTATAATGGTATGGTATGTCTTCATATGATTTGTGGAACTCTACGTATGGACTTGGCAAGCAAAGGGTATTTTGGTCATCTGAGAATTACAGGTCATTTCAGGCCTATGCCAAAACTCATACAAGGAAGCTTCAAATGAAAAACTTCACAACCTCAAACTTGCTCCAAATGACATTTTGAGTCTAGAAAAGTGACCATGAAAGATTGGAAGGACTCATAGCTCAAGGTTTCAAAATTGGTGGATTTAATGAATAAAAAAGACCTAAATTTGAGATTTTTCATAGTTTGGCCAAATGAGGTGAAATTATAGGTCATTTTGATTGGAAAAATCATTTTGAGAACATTGGAAAAATTAGAATTTGAGTTTGGTTCAAGATTTGAGAGTTATGCATGGTTACTTACAATGAAAGTTACATAATCCAAATCCAAGGGAAATTATGCATGGGAAGTTTCTCCAAGGTTCTAGGACTTTCCAATGACATCTATATATTGTGTGGAGTGGCTTCATGCCATGGTTGGTGAATCATATTGATCAAAACACAAGTTATACACCAATCTTCCATTTTGCAAAATCAATTCAAACTCTCTCAAATCTCTATCAATCTCCATTTTTCTTGATCTAATCTTCATCACCATCATTCATAGATCACATTTCACCCAAGAATTTGGTTGATTTGAGGAAAACTCGTGCCATACAAGTGAATCATCCAAGAAGCAAGAAAGTTTCAATCACAAGATCCAAGAAGTTTGAGTCAGAATATTGGCATACAGAATCAAGGTTTGAGTGTGTGGATCAGTTTCAAATCACTGCAAGCATTGGATCAAGGAGTTCCATAGTTGTTTTCTTCATTTTACACCAGTAGGTTTCTCCTTCGAATTGCATGATTTAGTAAAGATCATAGGGATTGTTAGCATAGAAATGTTAGGATAGGTTAGATGACTGATTTTGGTGAGTTTGGAGAGGTTTCATGAAGATTGACCATGGTGTGCACAAACTGTTGGAGCTTGTAACTCATAGAATATTGCAAGATAATCTAGGTTAATGGCTTAAAATGTTCAGTGTGAGGTGTAGATTATGTTAGGATAGAATTGAGCAAGAATTGAAGCAGTTGATATCAGGTGATCATGGTGGAACCAAACTGTTATGCCTATCGGGTTTGCTTATTGGTTGAGCTTTAGAGGAAGTTATTGTTATGGCTGTGTAGAGGGAAGAATTTAGAGCAACTTTGCTCTTTGCAGCAAGTGAATTCATGGAAGAACAAAGGAGAACAGAGAAGTGTAAAGCTTGTGCATGGTGAATGAGTTTCAGGACCTAGGGTTTGCTGGAGGTTGAAGACAACCCCTGGGCCACACGATCAGGCTTTGAACATTGACTTGGTTTTGGATCCAACGGCCACGATTAAAAGAAGAAACGGAGGGAAGTTCAAATGGTGCAATGCATCGTTTCATTAAAGTAATCAGACTGGGCTCAAATAATTGTTGCTAATGACACCCCACGAACCAAGGCCCAATGATATTATGCCTAAAATGCTTGCTATTTGCACCGTTACAGTTTTTTAATTTTTGTCATATTTTCTGATGGTGTTGGGCCCAGACGCGCTTGCTATGCGCGCCCCCAGTCTGGGCCCATATGGTTGTTTTAACTGATTTCCATTACTCATGGCACCCTTTCCATTTAATTCATATTATTTCATTCATATTTTTTTATTCTTTCAAAAATCATAAAAAATAGAAAAATGCATGATTTTAATTGATTCTTTTTGCACATCATTCATAATTTTGTTAAGAAAAATATCACATAAAAAAAATTAATATTTCATTTTATTTTTGTATTTTTAGCATATTTTTCTTTTAAATAGCATTTTAAGTAGTTTAATTTGATGCTTGATTCTGTCAATTTTAGTTTGAATAGATGCTTTACCATTTTTAATCATTCTTTTAGGTTGATTAGTTTAGACAGTTATCTTGCATATAAATTTAGTTCATATTTTTAGGACTTAATTTTAGGAGATTTGTTTAGGTGTGAATAACATGAACAAAACTAGGGTTTAGGAGATAACATAGGTGGAATTAGTTCATTCCCTTAGGAGTTAGAGATTGAATTTTTGGGGTATGGGACTATAGGGATTATGGGTAGTTATTAGATCCCTTAGAGAATATTAGGATTCCCCTGCTGCTACTAGTATACTGTCTGTATTTGTTTGACTGTGTGGTGTGCCCTCTCTGGGGGTTATTTCATTTGTCTGTTTGGGGTATTGGGTTTGCTTGGGGATTGGGAGAGCTGAAGACTTGTAATGATGAAGCCATTGGAGATCCAGAGATTGAAGTCCAATTTCCAGAATTGATAGAGAGCATCCTTTGGCTGGCAGCTGTTGAAGGCTATAGGGTTTAGGAGCTAGGCAGAGCCTAGAATAATAGCTTGATTTCACAAATATGAATGCCTTGTCTGCATCCATTCTTTCTCTATGATTCGAAGTCTCTTTCAAATATCCACCTCCTTCCTTTGGAAGGATCAGTGAATGTATTTGAAAGATAGAACTTTTGAGGGAAAATTATCTGTATAATGTTAACAGTTAATGAACCACCCTTGGTAGGTAATGACTGTCTAACATTCATTCACTTCATCTGGTTGACTGATATTCTCTTGGAGTTTGAGACTTGAAGAAAAGCCATTGCAGATGGAAGATTGATAATCAAGACCTTGCTGAAGGCTGTGGAGATGGAGATTGATGCTTGCCTGAAGCTTGTAGCTGTTTGATGATGACTTGAGTCAGATGTTGATGCAGAGCTGCTGTGGCTGTTTATTTTGCTGTTTATTTCTGATGTATTGTTTGGTTTTCCCTGACTGTATTGTTTGCTGTTTAACCTGTTGGGTTGAAAGTGAGTTCTGTTCGCTTTTGCCTATTGTTTTCTAGGTTCGAGGTTGAGTGGGACTCCCTTGCCTCGCTTGTATTGTTGCATCCATGCATTTACTGATTTACTGTATATATCTGTTATTGTTGCTGTTTCCGTCTACTCCCTTAGGATCTCTGTTTCTCTCTGCGCAAGAGAGGAGCATGATAGACACTAGGTCTTAACCCATGCAGATAACACTAGGTTAGTTTGATTCCCTTTGCAACCGTAGGATAGAGTTCTGTCTCTTCTTTCTCCAAACAAACAGAAAAACACAATAAATATTTCAAACACAATAAAAGACACTTCTTCCGTAAAAGAATGTGAACTCATCAAAACGTCATTTTTGTCCGCTTGGACTGTTAATCAGAAAAACCCTTTTTCAGAAGGAATAAAAACAATCAAAACAGACTTGTGTCGTACGTGGCCCGAACTACGTTTGCTCTGATCTTTCATGCTGTGTGAAAGTACGTAGGCCTAGGATGCGATATCCTAGCGAGCAACCTTCCCCTCCTTTCCAGTAGGTAGGCGAACTACGTTGACTCTGATTTCTCGTTCCAGACGGGAATACGTAGGCATAAAGTGCGATACTTTTGCCGATTCATTTTATTTTCTTTTAACCCCTGACCTGTAGAGTAGATAGAATAACAATTCGTACCAGAAAACAAGCCGTGGATCCGTCGAGTACGACGGACGTGAGGGGTGCTAATACCTTCCCCTTGCGTAACCGACTCCCGAATCCAGGATTTGGTTGCGATGACATTCCTTTCCCCGTTTTGCGGTAGGTTTACTCTGAGCGTTTCCTTTCCCTCCGTTGGATAAATAACGCATGGTGGCGACTCTTCCGTTCAGCCGGCGCCGATTTTCGCAGTAGCGACAGCTGGCGACTCTGCTGGGGACCCAACGTCCCCTGGCTGCTAAGGACTGCGATAGTTTCTCATGCATTTGGGATCCAACGTCCCTTAAGAGAGTCAATCCTAACGCTTGTTTTCCCGTCGAGGATTTGTATGGATTTATATTTCTGACCTTTATTTCAGCACTTTATTATTATTATTGCTGTATTGTGGGGTGTGACGGGTGTTCCATGATTGAGAGATAAGTCGGACCTGGGCTTGAGTGCACCTAGCATTAGAGTAGAAAGTAGTGGGCGCGTGCGGCTTTGCTTGCATTAGTGTCTCATGAAATCTACACTCGGACGAGGTTCTTCTGGTTGGCTTCTTTTTCTACCCTTTGGGTCGAAGGGGTTGTTGGTCAGCTGAATTTTCGACTCCGGGAACCGATCATTTGGAAGTTGGCTAAGTGAGGCCTCTTCAGGATTTGACGATGCCACTCTTCTGGGAATCGTATCATCAACCCTGAAAGTCTGTGACGCCGACGACCGCATAGGATGCCGTAACTTTGTCAGTTACTAGGACATCCACCTGTGAGAGGGATTGGGGTTATGCAGGTAACTAGACCTTCAGACTACCGGTTTGTTTCTTGATCTGAGATCCTGGGTATTTATGGAGAGTGCCGAGGTCTGTCAGAGACCAATTAGAGAGTTATGAGGTCTGTCAGAGACCAGTTGGAGATATGATTGGAGGTCTATCAGGGACCAGTTAGAGTTATGTTGTGGGTCTATCAGAGACCAGTGTTGGAGCTTTGTTTTAGGTCTATCTGAGGCCAGGGTTTGAGGACTTCTGAAGGGTCTATCTGAGACTTCTTGATATGGTTCAGGCTTTTTCAGCCACGGCATTTGGTCCCTGTTGCATGTTACTTGCATTGCATTGCTTGCATACTCATTATCATTGCATTCCATTAACGAGTGTCTGTGCTGCAGGTTCATTTGCATATTCCTGGTTCTAGTGCCCGACTTCTGCTTATTTGGTCATGGCTAGTTTGAGGAAGACAGTTGCGTATAGCTACCCACACCTGATATTACTCTTTGCTTGGGCTGATATCTCTTGCTGATAAGGAGGTTAGGAGAAGCTTCATAATGAGTCATGGGAGATTACTGAGATTAGTCTGCAAGCCCACTGCTGATGAGATGAATGGGTTGTACACCTTGATGCAGTTCTATGACCCCGCATTGAGATGTTTCACGTTTGCTGATTTTATTCTGGGGGCCTACCATTGAAGAGTATGTGGAGTTCACTGAGCTACAGTGCAGAACAAAGTTCCTTTATTCACTCTATTGCTGAGCCCAAGTTGGAGGACTTAGCTAAGGCCTTGCACATGAACGCTGTAGAACTATTAGTGACTTCTTGGCTTGGGGTTTCAGGTTTCTCTCTTGATTTTCTGGTTGGCAAGGCTCAGGAGTACGCCAAGAGCGGATGTTGGGTGGTTTCAATGCTATTTTGGCTCTATGCATTTATGGAATTGTGCTATTTCCTAACTTGCCCAATTTCGTGGACTTGGACGCTTTCCATCTGTTTGCTGCTGGCAACCCAGTGCCTCGTGATCGAGACTTCTACCACTCATTGCACTACAAGAATGAAAACAGAAGGGGAAAGGTTGTTTACTGCTGTGCGCCTTTGTTGATCATGTGGTTTAAGAGTCATCTTCCCAGGAAGGGGACCGTTTGTGGACAGTGCAACTACAACTAGCTGGTCAGAGCGCCTGATGAGGCTATCTTCCGAAGACGTTGAGTGGTTGATCGAGACTTGCTGGGGGTCTGAGCTTATCGTCAGTTGTTCTGGGTACCCTAAATGTTCCGTGATAGGAAGAAAAGGGTGTATCAATTACAACCCTTCTCTGTTCGTCGTCAGTTTGGATATACGCTGAAGAACCCACCTCAGGAGGAAGAAGTACAGGAATCTCTATACTTCACAGGAGATCTGAAGGAGAGTTACAAGCCAAGCTGCAGCACGCATGGACGCGTATTAACAGAAGAGGGAAGCCTCTGTTAGGGAAGAACGACTGTCAGGCTTATGCACCTTACAGGGTTTGGATTCAGGACGAGAGCAAGTCAGTTTGCTGATGCCATTTCCGGCTGCACCGGTCTCTGTTCATATTCCGGTAGAAGAGCCAACTACTGTTTCTAGGGAAGCCTATGAGCAAGTGGTGAAAGAAAAAGAAGCCTTGATGAAGATCAATGAAGGGTTAGAGCAAGAGCTAGCTCAGATACGCAGTGAGAAAAACAAGGCCGTGCATGCTTTCCAACAGCAGATTGAACTAGTAAACAGACTAGGAGCTGAGTTGACTGAGGAGAAAAAGAAGCGCGAACGTCTAGGGCAAGAGTTCAGAATCTCCATGACATGCTGGAATCCAAAAAGAAAGCACTCGACGCAGCACACCGAGAAATCTCTTCTTGTAACAAGACTTGGAATGCTACGCTCACTAACATAAAAAGAGGGAAGATAAGTGAAGCAGCAAATTTCTGACCTCGAAGAGCAGTTTAAGTCTAGCATCCAGAAGTATGAAGAAGAAGTGATGACCCGGTATAGTCTCCAGAATGCACTGAACAAAGCCATCGAAGGCAGAAACGAAGCTGTGTCTCAGAAGCGGAAGCTAGAGGATCGCTTCGGAGAAGGGGCATGGGAAGAAACTGCTGGTGACGTGCGACGTGTTCTCAAGAGAAGAAATCAACTTGTTGAAGGGCTGCTTACCAGACCAGGTCATCCAGAGACCAAGCAGTTAATAGAAGAGTACCAGGCTTACGGGACTACCTGATCACTTCATGTATTAACTTGTATGCTTTATTTGCATAGCGCTGACCATCACCAGGATTGTTGGTTGAGGTCATGCTTTCTTATTGTACACTCTGATATTGTATTCTTGGCTTATTGGATTTTCTCTGCAATATATGAGGCTTTCTGTGATTCAGCTCCGATATTCGTATTGCTAGCACTGTCACTGCACTGCACCTTCACACTAGAATCGGGGAATGCTTTTCCCTAACGCACAGACACACATTGCATTGCATTCATATTCATACTGCATGTTACAGGTAATCATTGATGGTATCTTATTTCCTGCTCTGTACCAGGTATTTTCAGGATTGCAGATCAGCGCCCGCACAGATATTCCACTCGCACCAACTGTCGAAGAATCATGGATCAAATGCAGAACGAGATGCAAGATATGCGCGAGAAGCTAGCGCTCTTCATGCAAACCATGGAGACTATTGCAAAAGGTCAGGAGAATTTGCAAGCCATGGTGCAGCCTCTGTTGGTCAGAAATGCTGGTCACGGTAATGAGGATCATCAGTCTGTGCGAGTCGACACTGTTCATGGGGATGGCACTCCCACACCAGTGGGTCCACCTGTGGTCAATATACCTGCTGCTAATGTCAACAACGTTACCGCTGCTGGGAACGGTAACGTCGGAGTTGGGAACGAGACTGTTGTCATAACGTTGGGCTTGGTGATGTCAACTTGGGTGATAATATGGGAGGCAAAGGCTTCGGTAATGCTGGATTCGGGTTCAATGATCAGGGATTCGATAATGCTGGGAAATATGGTTTCAATGCTCAAGGCTTTGGGCAGGACAGTTTTGGTGTGACCAATCAGGGTTACGGAGGATTCGGAAATGGAAACGGCGCTGGGTTAATGACTTTTTTTTTTGGACCTGCTGGAATTGCTCTGGGATACGGCAACAGAGGGCGAGGCCCGGTGATGAATCAGATGAGAGCTGGCCGTAACAACGGATATGATGGGTATGGAGCTGGGAATGGTAACTGGCAGGAAGATCAGCAGGAGGACGCTTTCTCCGGTGGAGGGTTTCGAGGGACCGATGGATGACTCCCAGAAGATCAGAATGCTAGAAGAGCAGATGAGGGGGGTCCTGAACCAAAGTGATGTGGGCTTAGACATGTCAACAATGGGTCTGGTACCTGCTTGAGGGTGCCAATCAAATTCAAAGCTCCTACATTTGATAAGTATAAAGGGGACACCTGTCCGAAAGTGCACGTGCGGGCTTATTACAGAAAGATGTCTGCATATTCAACTGATGAGAGAATGCTAATGCATTTCTTTCAAGATAGCTTGTCAGTCCTTCCTTAGAGTGGTATATGGGATTGGAACCAACGCATATAAAGACATGGAAGCAGCTGGCAGAGGCATTTGTAGCTCACTATAAGTACAACAGCGACTTGGCGCTCAATCGGGTCCAATTGCAAGGGTTGTCTCAGAAGAAGAGTGAGAGCTTTTAAAGAGTATGCGCAAAGATGGCGCGACATGGCTGCCAGGGTCCGTCCTCCTTTAGAAGACAAGGAAATGAATGACATGTTCATTGGAACATTCACAGGCATGTTTTACGACAAATTGTTTCATACATCTTGGCCAGTTTCTCAGACTTAATTCTGATGGGAGAAAAGATTGAGAGTAACATTAAACAGGGCAGATTCCAGGATGAGGAATCGACTGCATCTGGCAGTAATAGGAAGGCTTTTGGTGGGCGCCGTCAGGGCGATGCAAGCGCAGTGTTTGGAGGCCGAGGCAGAGGTCGGGGCAGAGGTCGGAACCAGTATAATCAGCCGCAGCAGGGTGGCGAGTGTTACTATTCCATTTCAACAACAACAACCAATGCAACAACAGCAACAACAGCACAGCAGGGGGCACAGCCTGCTCAACGAAGATTCCAAGGGGGTAAACCAAGGAGAGTGTTTGAGAAGCCTCCTTCAACGTATGCGGATTTGTTACAGACACTATTAGGGTTGAACTTGGTAGAGAAGAGAACTCTGGCACCGATAACGGGAAACTCCTCCGTATGGCTATGATGCAAGCAGGCACTGTGAGTTCCACTCTGGGGCTCCGGGCCACGATGTAGAGGGTTGCCATGCTTTTAAGCATGTTGTGCAGGATTTATTAGACAGTAAGGCTATCAATTTCGGAACGGAGGGTCCGAATATAGTGCAGAAGCCCATGCCTAACCATGGGGCAAATGCCATTCTGACTGAGGAGGGTTTGAATCTGATTATGAATGTCGATGATTTAAAGACGCCGCTGAGCGAGATAAAAAGCAGATTATTGCAGGGGGTGTCCATCCAGGTTGTGACGAGTATTGTTTGGAGTGCTGGGCCCTAGCTGGGGGTGTGATGACTTAAAGAAAGGTATTCAGGCTTTAATAGATGGTGGCACGTTGCAGTTTGACCGAGCAGCAATTGAAGAACCTGCAGGGGGCATTAGCAGATAATCAGAGTGATGTGGCCACTGTAACGATTCCTCGAAAGACAATCACTATAACGGCACCTGTCCAGCGACCGCCGATCACTATCATTAAGGCCGGGCCAATCCCGTACAAGAGCACAAAAGCAGTCCCATGGTCATATGGGTTGGAAGTGTATTGCGACGGAATAAAGATTGATGTTAATAAGCAGCCAGCCGAGACTGTAGACAATGTTGTTGGTACCGGAGGTATGACAAGGAGTGGGAGGATCTTCATATCACCTGAGGTAGAGGCTGAGAGGGTGGCAAAGGGGAAAGGAAAGATGATTGAGAATGTCCCAGTGCAGGCAAGCGAAAAGGCAACGGCATCGAAGGATGTACAAGAGTTCATGCGCTTGATTCGTAAAAGTGATTATAAGATTGTTGAGCATCTGCAACAGACACCGTCAAAGATATCTATCCTGTCGCTGCTATTGTGTTCTGAAGCGCACAGAAATGCTTTGTTGAAAGTCCTTCCGTGAATCAGCTGGAAGGAGTGTTGGCACATGTGAATGCAGGCCATAGCTTGGGCTTTACAGACTTCGATTTGACCCCGAAGGGGAGGGAGCATAATATGGCGCTGCACGTATCTGTCGAGTGTAGAGGATCAGTCATGTCGCATGTACTGGTAGACACCGGATCATCCTTAAATGTGCTGCCCAAGAAAGCGATGATGAAGCTAGATGTCAGAGGAATCCTGTGCACGCCCAGTGACTTGGTAGTCAGAGCATTTGATGGCACGCGGCGAACAGTTTTTGGATCGATAACATTGCCTCTACAGGTGGGGCCGGAAGTTTTCGCAAATGAATTTTATATCATGGACATCCAGCCTGCATATAGCTGCCTCCTCGGAAGACCTTGGATTCATGGGGCTGGGGCAGTCACGTCTACCCTGCATCAAAAGTTGAAATATATGGTGGGAGACAGTGTGGTCACCGTATGCGGAGAAGAGGACATCCTGGTCAGCCATCTGTCGTCATTTAAATATGTGGAGGTCGATGGAGAGATTCACGAAACACCCTGCCAGGCATTTGAAGGGTTGCGCATCAAGGACAAAGGTCCCGGGCCGAGCAAAGTGTCGGAGATAGCCGTCTCGTCGTATAAAGAAGCTCAAGCTTTAGTAGAGACTGGTGAGACAAAGGGCTGGAGCAAAGTGCTGGACATTCCTGTGAAGATGGACCGGTTTGGACTGGGGTACCAACCGTCGTCGTCAACACCTGCTGTGGGGGCACCCCGTTTCAGAGGGCCAATAACCATCTCTGCTAGTGGAGTATGTCATGAGACCATCAACGCTGCTTCGGAGTCCGACGAAGGAGACAGCGACTGTGATATGGATGCCTGGATTCAGCCAAGCACGCTAGGACAAGGGTTGTGCAACTGGTCTATTCAGGAGCTTGTTCCTGTGACTCTTAAACAGTAATGCTTTGTTTTATTAATTGTTGAACAATCTGGTGTCTTGCCCGGGGCATCGTGATTTGCTTAGGGTTGTGCTGTTATGAACATTGCGTGTTTATCATTAAATAAAAGGTGTTTTTCATGTGCAAATATTGTGATCCCTGTTTTTTCTGGTTTTGTATTTTTCAATAAAATGGCAACGTGGTTATTCGCTTTATACGCATTTTGAAGCATTTAACCATTCTTTTTGCAGGATAACATTTTCAGATGACATCCTTGAACCACCTATGACTCGTCCCGACTTTGAACATCCGGTATTTCAGGCCGAAGAAGAGATTGTTGAAGATGGTGACGTTCCCGAGGAATTATCTTGGTTGGTGTGAAGCAAGAGGAAAGAGTCATTCTGCCTCACGAAGAGGTCATCGAAATTATTAACCTGGGGTCGGAAGGGGTTGAGAAGAATATTCGTATAGGGGCCGCGCTGCAGAACGACATCAAGTGAAGACTGGTTGAAATGCTCAGAGAGTATAGTGATGTGTTCGCTTGGTCGTATGAAGACATGCCAGGGCTCGATACAGATATGGTTGTGCACCGTCTGCCGTTGAAAGAAGAATGCCCGCCGGTCAAGCAAAAGCTTCGCAGAACTAGACCAGATATGGCAGTCAAGATCAAAGAAGAAGTTCAAAAACAGTGGGATGCTGGTTTCCTGGCTGTGACAAAATATCCCTCATGGGTCGCTAACATCGTACCAGTGCCAAAGAAAGATGGTAAGGTTCGAATGTGTGTGGATTATAGGGATTTGAACAAAGCGAGCCCAAAAGACGATTTTCCACTTCCTCATATCGATGTGCTAGTTGATAACACTGCTCAATACTCCATATTCTCCTTCATGGATGGTTTCTCAGGCTATAATCAGATTAAAATGGCACCAGAGGACATGGAGAAGACTACTTTCATAACGCCTTGGGGAACATTTTGTTATAAAGTGATGCCCTTCGGATTGAAGAATGCTGGGGCAACGTATCAGCGTGCAATGACGACTCTTTTTCATGATATGATGCATAAAGAGATCGAAGTTTATGTTGACGATATGATTGCCAAATCCCAGACGGAGGAAGAGCATCTGGTAAATCTGCTGAAGTTATTCAAAAGGCTTAGGAAGTTCAGGCTGAGACTGAACCCTAACAAGTGCACCTTCGGGGTGAGATCGGGTAAACTGCTGGGGTTTATCGTAAGTGAAAAGGGAATAGAGGTTGATCCTGCAAAAATAAAAGCAATTCAAGAAATGCCGACGCCTAAAACAGAAAAAGAGGTGCGCGGGTTTTTAGGGAGGTTGAACTATATCGCTCGGTTCATCTCTCACCTAACGGCCACGTGTGAACCATTGTTCAAGCTGTTGAAGAAAGATCAAGCTGTAACGTGGAACGAAAATTGTCAAAAGGCGTTCGATAAAATAAAGCAGTATTTGCAGGAGCCTCCTATTTTGATACCCCCAGTGGCAGGGAGACCCTTGATTATGTATTTGACAGTTCTTGAGGGAAGCATGGGTTGTGTTCTCGATCAACACGACGAGACAGGAAGAAAAGAGCATGCGATCTATTACTTGAGTAAAAAGTTTACCGACTGTGAGTCCAGATACTCAATGCTCGAGAAAACTTGTTGCGCGCTAGCCTGGGCCGCCAAGCGTTTGAGGCAATATATGCTGAATTATACAACCATGCTCATCTCGAAGATGGATCCTATCAAATATGTATTCGAAAAGCAGGCGTTGTCAGGGAGAATTGCCCGTTGGCAGATGGTCTTGACTGAATATGACATCCAATATGTCTCGCAAAAGGCTATAAAGGGGAGTGTACTGTCTGAGTACTTGGCGGAGCAGCCTATTGAAGATTACCAATCGATGAGGTTTGATTTTCCTGACGAGGATATCATGTACCTAAAGATGAAAGATTGTGAAGAGTCGTTGCCAGACGAAGGACCAGAATTGCGTTCCAAATGGAAGATGATTTTTGACGGAGCTGTAAACGCTTACGGTAGCGGAATAGGGGCAATCATCACTACTCCACACGGGTCGCACATCCCGTTTACTGCCCGATTGACCTTTGCAGTTACCAATAATGAAGCCGAATACGAAGCTTGTATAATGGGGCTTGAAGAAGCCATTGATTTGCGAATCAAAAATCTGGACGTATACGGAGACTCAGCTCTGGTGGTGAATCAAATCAAAGGGGAATGGGAGACACGTCAGCCCAATTTGATACCGTACATGAACTATGCGAGAAGATTGTTGCCTTTCTTTGACAAGGTTGAATTGCATCATGTACCGCGAGCGGAAAATCAGATGGCTGACGCCCTGGCCACTTTGTCTTCCATGTACAAAGTCAACTTCTGGAACGAGGCTCCTAGTATTGTTATCTCTCGACTTGATAGACCGGCCTTCATATTTGCTATTGACGAAGCATCTGACGACAAACCGTGGTATTTTGATATCCTCAATTTTCTGAAGAACAAAGAGTATCCGGTTGGGGCATCCAGTCAAGATCAGAAGACTCTCAGGAGATTGGCGGGTAACTTCTATTTGAATCCGGATGGTGTCTTATACAGAAGAAACCGTGATTTGGTGCTGCTGCGTTGCGTAGACGAAAAAGAGGCGAAGTTGCTCATGGAGGAAATACATGAAGGCACCTTTGGCATGCATACTGGTGGGCATGCTATGACAAGGAAGTTGTTACGGGCAGATTATTTTTGGCTGACTATGGAAACTGATTGTTTCAAGTTTGCGAGGAAGTGCCACAAGTGCCAAATTTATGCTGATAAGATCCATGTGCCTCCGAGTCCTCTGAATGTGATGTCATCGCCATGGCCATTCTCGATGTGGGGAATCGATATGATTGGAAAGATCGAGCCGACAGCTTCTAACGGGCACCGATTCATTCTGGTAGCAATTGATTATTTCACCAAGTGGGTGGAAGCGGCGTCTTATGCAAATGTAACTAAGCAGGTGGTGGCCAGATTCATCAAGAGCGATATCATCTGCCGATATGGGATCCCAGAGCGGATAATCACGGACAATGGTTCAAACCTGAACAACAAATTGATGAAGGAGCTCTGTCAAAATTTCAAGATCGAACATCACAACTCCTCCCCTTATCGACCCAAAATGAATGGCGCTGTTGAGGCGGCCAATAAGAATATCAAGAAGATTGTTCAGAAGATGGTGGTGACTTATAAGGATTGGCATGAGATGCTACCTTTCGCTTTGCACGGTTATCGTACGACGGTACGCACATCAACCGGGGCAACCCCGTTCTCGTTAGTGTACGGAATGGAAGCAGTGCTACCATTGGAAGTGGAGATTCCTTCTTTGAGGGTATTGCGAGATGTCCAATTAGATGAGGCAGAATGGGTGAAAGACAGGTTGAACCAACTGAGCTTAATGGATGAGAAAAGGCTAGCTTCTCTAGCATACGGTCGTTTGTACCAAAGCCGAATGAAGAAAGCATATGATAAGAAGATACGTCCTCGAAGCTTTCAGACGGGCGACCTTGTGCTGAAAAGGATTCTCCCGCCGCAGGCAGATCACAGGGGCAAGTGGACCCCCAACTACGAAGGGCCATACGTTGTCAGAAAAGTCTTTACAGGAGGAGCTTTGTTGTTGTCCACCATGGACGGTGAAGACTTTACGTCGCCTGTGAATTCGGACGCAGTTAAAAAATACTTTGCTTAAAATTGACCCGCTGGACAGAAAAAAGAGAGTCCAGGCAAAAATGGGGCATCCTGGCGAACCAAAAACAGAATGAAAGGTTCGGGCAAAAATTAGGGATAAATTGAAAAATGTACACCCGCGAAGTTGAAAACCTACGCTGGGCGGCTTCGGCAAAAAGGGGTATCCCGGTGAACTGAAAACCCGGTAAAGGGCGGTTCACGCAAAAGTTAGGGATTTGAAAAGCAAATGACTGCGGTCCGAATTTGATACTGCATTGAGCATTGGTGTGGGGGAATATACTCAAGGGGGTCGATTATCGGATACAATCTCTTCGGAAGTGTGGATACCAGGAAAGCATTAGAGTCGGGCGAGTCATAGGAGGATCAGTTCGTGGTGTTTGTCTGCATCCCGTTGCCGACATGTGTATACATCTGATTTATCAATAGATTTATGCTTCTTGTGCATATTTGTATATTTGTTGTGCGTAGCTTCCTCTTTTCAGGAGTTACATCCCGTGTACAAAACTCCGTCCATTCAGGGGCCCAATCAATAAAATATGTTATTCAGTATTTGATGCCGGCTTTTTACTGTTTTGTGCATGATAAACGCCTAAGTTTAATGAAACTAGCATGTGTATAACGTTACTGGCCCTTGCCAGCAATTGCTAAAACTTTGAAATAACTGAAAATAAGGTCACTAACGCTAACCTGAATAGATTTGGTTGTGTAGGCTTGTCTTGTCTTGTTCGCGTTGTTGCAGGGTTCATAGCCGCATGAAGAGGACGATCAAAAGATGGCAGTAACAAAAGACTTGACCCCCACGCAGGTCGCGATCCTAAGATAGCAATGTTCCTCCCTGAAGAAGATCAAATTCTCCAGCTAGTCATAGCTTATTCCAGAAGGCGTGCTCCAATAAAGTCGTGTACTCTCAGCAGAGTTTGGGCGGTTCCAAGATTGAAGGCTGTATTCAGACAGTGCATCCCGAGCAGAGTGGATTAGCCGCAGAAGATTAATATTTGTGAGATGTATTCAGACAGTTCACTTTTTCCCGCAGGGTCATTTACTCTCCCCCAGTGGAGTCAGTTGATTTTCCCCAAGAGAATCGTCCCATCCCCCGTGGAGTTCTCTTTTCAGCAAGTGTTTTCATTCCTCCCAGTGGAACTTGAAGATTAAGACTCTCCCCGGCAGAATTGGTTGCGGGTCCTGGCATTTATTTTGTCAGAATACCGTGTGATATCAGTTCGCTCTCCAGCAGAAGTTCAATCATACCAGGCGCGTCTGCCATTCTCCAGCAGAGTTCTACTCCCCAGCAGGATGTTATTTCAATGAGGTGCTTGGTTTAAGTTCCCAACTCCCCAGCTGAGTCGACTTCACTCTTCCAGCATTTATTTTGCTGGAATAATTCTGTAGCATCTGGCTATCCCCGACGGAGTTGGCATTATCTTCAGCATTTATTTTGCTGGAGCGGTTCCTGTATCCCAACAGTTCGAGTCTGCATTTGCATTGGCATCTAGTGTCATACTTGCATCCACCAAATAAAAGCAAAAACGCGTAGCATTTCCATGTCGAATGGAGCATTGCGTCATTGTCAAACATGTGCATGTTGAAGCATAAACCAGGTTGGCTAACCGTTGGTTTCAAGTGTTGTTTATCATGTAGGTTGAAGGAGCTCTTGCTCAAATGAATTACCAAGCATTCAAGATCTCGACGTGAGACATTCAACGAAAGTGTCAGCTTTGGCATTATTCCCCACAGAGTTATCATGATGAAGTTCTCTTTGTCTCTGAGCAGAGTCATTTGTGAATTTTCTCGTGTTTTCCCCGCCAGAGTTAGTAGGCAAAATTTCTCCTCATTCCCAAGCAGAGTTATTTGTCATCAACGGGCATCTAGTAGTTTGGTTTCCAAATATCCCCAGTAGAGTCCGCTTCAAAGTCGCTATCGCGTCAGTGCTAAGAAGTTTATGGGTTAGGATCGATGGAGCAATAAGTCCTGACGTGGACAACTTATTCCGATATTGACGGGATTTCTTCGTGCTAGAGAAGTGGGGGTCCTAACGTGGACAGTTTTATTTCCCCGGGTTGGTAAGAGGTGCTAGTCCTAATGTGGACAGATTTGATTTCTTGGTATTGATTGAATGTGAAGTCCTAGCATGGACAAAGTTGATTACTCTTCGTGTTGGTGTCCTGACGTGGACAATTTATTTCCAGCAGATATTTTTCTTCATAATGGTGAAATGCGCGTCCTGACGTGGACAAGTTATAGTTCTTCGTGATGACAAGAGGTGAGAGTCCTGACGTGGACAAGTTTATCCTTCTTCTTGTTGTTGGCAAAGGGTGAGTCCTGACGTGGACGAGTTCATTTCCCCAGCAAGTCGAAGACGCGCAAGTCCTGACGTGGACAAGTTTTATTTCCTCAGCAAATCAAGAAGTTATTCCTAACGTGGAAAGGTGGGTCCTAACGTGGACGATGTAGTCCTAACGTGGACGAATACGGAGGTTGATTCCTTACGTGGAAAGAAGATTGTTTCCTTACGTGGAAAGATAGAGGTGATTCCTTACGTGGAAAAAGAAATTATTCCTTACGTGGAAATCTTGGAGTCCTTACGCGGACAGATCAAGAATTTTTACGTGGAGAGATCGATGGATTCCTTACGTGGAAAGATGGATTGATTCCTTAAGCGGAAATATTGTGATTCCTTACGTGGAACGAAGGTGGTTTCCTAACGTGGAAAAAGAGTTGGTTTCCTTACGTGGAAAAAAGTGGTGTTCCTTACGTGGAAGAGTTTAGTCCCGACGCGGACAGATTTAGATGAAGTTTAGCCCTGACGCGGACGGATCGAAGAAGTTGATTCCTTACGTGGAAAAACGATATGTCCCTTACGTGGAAAGGTGGGTCCTGACGTGGACGAGATATTCCTTACGTGGAAAGAAAGATTGATTCCTCACGTGGAAAAGCGATGTATTCCTTACGTGGAAGGGTGAGTCCTAACGTGGACGATATATTCATAACCTAGAGAGTTTAGTTCTGACGCGGACAGATTTAGACAAAGTAGTCCTGACGTGGACAGATCCAGACGAAGTGTTATTCCTAACGTGGACGATGTTGTTCCTAACGTGGAAGATTTTTACGCCTAACGTGGACGATTTATTTCTGGTGAGAGGCAGACGAGCCATCCCCAGCGAAGTTGTCGAGGTTTTTCCGGGTTGACAGCAGATGGAGTCCTAACGTGGACAAGTTTAGTTGAGATTGCTTCGTGTTGACAAAACAGGAGTCCTAACGTGGACAAGGTTTTGATGATAGAACATTTTTTCAGGCTGATGAAAGTAATCCCCAGCACGAGATCAGTGGGTTGCTGTAAACGGTGGGATTCAGTTGATGAATGTCGTTCCCCAAGCAGTGGCGCCGTTTATTTCTGCGGTTGGCAAATTTTCGTGTTCTTAGTATTCAACCGTCTTGTACCGCGAATGTTTGAAGGCCGTTCGCTCTTCACCCAATCGGGTCCAAGTCGCTTGAATAGGGGCAGCTGTTGCACCCTAAAATTTGCCCCAACCTTATTCACTTGGTTTATGTTTCAATATCATTAGCATTTGCATGTAGAGTCATGTACATAGCCTAATCATCTGCATAGCATAGCATAGCAAATCATCCAACAGGGACCAATCATTATTCTCATCTCTATGAGCCTATCATGAGGTTATTATTCAAATTCAATCTCATTCAAATCATCAGAAAGAAGTTGGGAGCTAAAGAAGTCAATGGATCAAGCAGTGCATCTATCTCCTATCTGAGGGTATTTGGGGATCATCAAAGAAATGGTGAGTTGTGGGATGAGTATGGAGAGTATGTGGACATCATGGGAGACTTATAAAGTCTTTTGGAGAAGGAGACAATTCAGTGATGTGATCACAAGAGTTGTAGTTGAAGACAGTCAACTAGGGTTTCATCTAGGTCAACCCTGGGTTAACTTTAGGTCAATTGATTAATTGAAAGGCATTGAGGTCTATTGGAGAGATGTGGGGTTCATCATTTGACATGAAGAATAAGGATATGGTGATATGTCAAGAAGAAATCAAGAGAAATCAAGGAGAAGAGGAGTTTCTAAATTAGGGTTTCTGTGTAAAATCCCCTGATTTAGGTCAAATTTCCAAGCAAGATAAGTCAAAATGCAATCTTCAAATGTATCCTTGGCCAACATGAAACTTGTAGAGGATCTCAAGACCTTTAATTTGAGTGGTGGAAGACATTAAGGAGATTTATAGAACTCAAGTTATGGCCCTTGCAAGTTACAGGTCATCTGAGGTATCTGAAATTTTGTCTGTGAAAGTGACTTGACTTCCAAGCAACTTTTACCCCTCAAGGAGATTTCAAATGAATTTCTGGTCAACATAATAATTGTTCCTCATTGTCTTAGATTTATATAATGTTATGGTATGCCTTCATATGATTTGTGGAACTCTACTTATGGACTTGGCAAGCAAAGGGTATTTTGGTCATCTGAGAATTACAGGTCATTTCAGGCCTATGCCCAAAACTCATACAAGGAAGCTTCAAATGAAAAACTTCACAACATTAAACTTGCTCCAAATGACATTTTGAGTCTAGAAAAGTGACCATGAAAGATTGGAAGGACTCATAGCTCAAGGTTTCAAAATTGGTGGATTTAATGAATAAAAAATGACCTAAATTTGAGATTTTTCATAGTTTGGCCAAATGAGGTGAAATTATAGGTCACTTTGATTGGAAAAATCATTTTGAGAACATTGTAAAAATTATAATTTTGAGTTTGGTTCAAGATTTGAGAGTTATGCATGGTTACTTACAATGAAAGTTACATAATCCAAATCCAAGGGAAATTATGCATGGGAAGTTTCTCCAAGGTTCTAGGACTTTCCAATGACATCTATATATTGTGTGGAGTGGCTTCATGCCATGGTTGGTGAATCATATTGATCAAAACACAAGTTATACACCAATCTTCCATTTGCAAAATCAATTCAAACTCTCTCAAATCTCTATCAATCTCCATTTTTCTTGATCTAATCTTCATCACCATCATTCATAGATCACATTTCACCCAAGCATTTGGTTGATTTGAGGAAAACTCGTGCCATACAAGTGAATCATCCAAGAAGCAAGAAAGTTTCAATCACAAGATCCAAGAAGTTTGAGTCAGAATATTGGCATACAGAATCAAGGTTTGAGTGTGTGGATCAGTTTCAAATCACTGCAAGCATTGGATCAAGGAGTTCCATATTTGTTTTATTCATTTTACATCAGGTAGGTTTCTCCTTCGAATTGCATGATTTAGTAAAGATCATAGGGATTTGTTAGCATAGAAATGTTAGGATAGGTTAGATGACTGATTTTGGTGAGTTTGGAGAGGTTTCATGAAGATTGACCATGGTGTGCACAAACTGTTGGAGCTTGTAACTCATAGAATATTGCAAGATAATCTTAGGTTAATGGCTTAAAATGTTCAGTGTGAGGTGTAGATTATGTTAGGATAGAATTGAGCAAGAATTGAAGCAGTTGATATCAGGTGATCATGGTGGAACCAAACTATTATGCCTATCGGGTTTGCTTATTGGTTGAGCTTTAGAGGAAGTTATTGTTATGGCTGTGTAGAGGGAAGAATTTAGAGCAACTTTGCTCTTTGCAGCAAGTGAATTCATGGAAGAACGAAGGAGAACAGAGAAGTGTAAAGCTTGTGCATGGTGATGAGTTTCAGGACCTAGGGTTTGCTGGAGGTTAAAGAAAACCCCTGGGCCACACGATCAGGCTTTGAACATTGACTTGGTTTTGGATCCAACGGCCACGATTAAAAGAAGAAACGGAGGGAAGTTCAAATGGTGCAACGCACCGTTTCATTAAAGTAATCAGACTGGGCTCAAATAATTGTTGCTAATGACACCCCACGAACCAAGGCCCAATGATATTATGCCTAAAATGCTTGCTATTTGCACCGTTTACAGTTTTTTTAATTTTTGTCATATTTTCTGATGGTGTTGGGCCCAGACGCGCTTGCTATGCGCGCCCCCAGTCTGGGCCCATATGGTTGTTTTAACTGATTTCCATTACTCATGGCACCCCTTTCCATTTAATTCATATTATTTCATTCATATTTTTTTAATTCTCTCAAAAATCATAAAAAAATAGAAAAATGCATGATTTTAATTGATTCTTTTTGCACATCATTCATAATTTTGTTAAGAAAAATATCACATAAAAAAAATTAATATTTCATTTTATTTTTGTATTTTTAGCATATTTTTCTTTTAAATAGCATTTTAAGTAGTTTAATTTGATGCTTGATTCTGTCAATTTTAGTTTGAATAGATGCTTTACCATTTTTAATCCATTCTTTTTAGGTTGATTAGTTTAGACAGTTATCTTGCATATAAAATTTAGTTCATATTTTTAGGACTTAATTTTAGGAGATTTGTTTAGGTGTGAATAACATGAACAAAACTAGGGTTTAGGAGATAACATAGGTGAATTAGTTCATTTCCCTTAGGAGTTAGAGATTGAATTTTTGGGGTATGGGACTATAGGGATTATGGGTAGTTATTAGATCCCTAGAGAATATTAGGATTCCCCTGCTGCTACTAGTATACTGTCTGTATTTGTTTGATTGTGTGGTGTGCCCTCTCTGGGGGTTATTTCATTTGTCTGTTTGGGGTATTGGGTTTACTTGGGGATTGGGAGAGCTGAAGACTTGTGATGATGAAGCCATTGAAGATCTAGAGATTGAAGTCCAATTTCCAGAATTGATAGAGAGCATCCTTTGCTGGCAGCTGTTGAAGGCTATAGGGTTTAGGAGCTAGGCAGAGCCCTAGAATAGTAGCTTGATTCACAAATATGGAATGCCTTGTCTGCATCCATTCTTTCTATATGATTCGAAGTCTCTTTCAAATATCCACCTCCTTCCTTTGGAAGGATCAGTGAATGTATTTGAAAGATAGAACTTTTGAGGGAAAATTATCTGTATAATGTTAACAGTTAATGAACCACCCTTGGTAGGTAATTGACTGTCTAACATTCATTCACTTCATCTGGTTGACTGATATTCCTCTTGGAGTTTGAGACTTGAAGAAAAGCCATTGCAGATGGAAGATTGATAATCAAGACCTTGCTTGAAGGCTGTGGAGATGGAGATTGATGCTTGCCTGAAGCTTGTAGCTGTTTGATGATGACTTGAAGTCAGATGTTGATGCAGAGCTGCTGTGGCTGTTTATTTTTGCTGTTTATTTCTGATGTATTGTTTGGTTTTCCCTGACTGTATTGTTTGCTGTTTAACCTGTTGGGTTGAAAGTGAGTTCTGTTCGCTTTTGCCTATTGTTTTCTAGGTTCGAGGTTGAGTGGGACTCCCTTGCCTCGCTTGTATTGTTGCATCCATGCATTTTACTGCTTTACTGTATATATCTGTTATTGTTGCTGTTTCCGTCTACTCCCTTAGGATCTCTGTTTCTCTCTGCGCAAGAGAGGAGCATGATAGACACTAGGTCTTAACCCATGCATGATAACACTAGGTTAGTTTGATTCCCTTTGCAACCGTAGGATAGAGTTCTGTCTCTTCTTTCTCCAAACAAACAGAAAAACACAATAAATATTTCAAACACAATAAAAGACACTTCTTCCGTAAAAGAATGTGAACTCATCAAAACGTCATTTTTGTCCGCTTGGACTGTTAATCAGAAAAACCCTTTTTCAGAAGGAATAAAAACAATCAAAACAGACTTGTGTCGTACGTGGCCCGAACTACGTTTGCTCTGATCTTTCATGCTGTCTGAAAGTACGTAGGCCTAGGATGCGATATCCTAGCGAGCAACCTTCCCCTCCTTTCCAGTAGGTAGGCGAACTACGTTGACTCTGATTTCTCGTTCCAGACGGGAATACGTAGGCATAAAGTGCGATACTTTGCCGAGTCATTTTATTTTCTTTTAACCCCTGACCTATAGAGTAGATAGAATAACAATCCGTACCAGAAAACAAGCGTGGATCCCGTCGAGTACGACGGATGTGAGGGGTGCTAATACCTTCCCATTGCGTAACCGACTCCCGAATCCAGGTTTTGGTTGCGATGACCATTCCTTTCCCCGTTTTGCGGTAGGTTTACTCTGAGTGTTTCCTTTCCCTCCGTTGGGATAAATAACGCACGGTGGCGACTCTTCCGTTCAGCCGGCGCCGATTTTCGCAGTAGCGACAATATGTCCGCAAAGCTTTCAGACAGGCGACCTTGTGCTGAAGAGGATTCTCCCTCCACAAACAGATCACAGGGGCAAGTGGACCCCTAATTACGAAGGGCCTTACGTTGTCAAGAAAGTCTTCTCTGGAGGAGCCTTGCTACTATCTACCATGGATGGTGAAGACTTTTCGTCTCCTGTGAATTCGGACGCAGTTAAAAAATACTTTGCTTGAAAGAGACCCGCTGGACAGAAAAAAAGAGAGTCCAGGCAAAAAAAGGGGCATCCCGGCGAACCAAAAACAGAATAAAAAGGTTCGGGAAAAAGTTAGGGATAAAATTGAAAAGATGTACACCCGCGAAGTCGAAAACCTACATTGGGCGACTTCGGCAAAAAAGGGTATCCGGTGAATTGAAACGAGAAAATTGCTGCGGGCAGGTTACTATTGGCTAACTATGGAAACAGACTATTTCAAGTTTGCAAAGAGGTGTCATAAATGCCAAATTTATGCAGACCAGGTTCATGTACCCCCAAGTCCTCTGAATGTGATGACATCACCGTGGCCATTCTCGATGTGGGGAATTGATATGATTGGAAAGATTGAGCCTACAGCATCAAACGGACACCGGTTCATCTTGGTGGCAATCGATTACTTCACCAAATGGGTGGAAGCAGCGTCATATGCCAATGTCACCAAACAAGTGGTAGCCAGGTTTATCAAGCGAGAGATTATCTGCAGATATGGAATCCCTGAGCGGATCATCACCGACAACGGTTCGAATTTGAATAACAAGATGATGAAAGAGCTGCGCCAGAATTTCAAGATTGAGCATCACAACTCTTCTCCGTACCGACCCAAGATGAATGGCGCTGTTGAAGCAGCCAATAAGAACATAAAGAAGATTGTTCAGAAGATGGTTGTGACTTATAAAGACTGGCACGAGATGCTACCTTTCGCTTTGCACGGTTATCGTACGATGAAACGCACATCAACCGGGGCAACCCCTTTTTCATTGGTATACGGAATGGAGGCAGTGTTACCGTTGGAAGTAGAGATTCCTTCCTTGAGGGTATTACGAGATGTTCAACTTGACGAGGCAGAATGGGTAAAAGACAGGTTGAATCAGCTGAGCTTAATGGATGAGAAGAAGCTATCTTCTCTCGCATACGGTCGGTTATATCAGAGCCGAATGAAGAAAGCATACGATAAGAAGATATGTCCGCAAAGCTTTTAGACAAGCGACCTTGTGCTGAAGAGGATTCTCGCACCACAAACAGATCACAGGGGCAAGTGGACCCCTGATTACGAAGGGCCTTACATTGTCCGGAAAGTCTTCTCTGGAGGAGCCTTGCTATTATCTACCATGGATGGTGAAGGCTTTTCGTCTCCTGTGAATTCGGACGCAGTTAAAAAATACTTTGCTTGAAAGAGACCCGCTGGACAGAAAAAAAAAGAGTCCAGGCAAAAAAGGGGCATCCCAGTGAACCAAAAACAGAATAAAAAGGTTCGGGCAAAAGTTAGGGATAAAATTGAAAAGATGTACACCCGCGAAGTCGAAAACCTACATTGGGTGACTTCGATAAAAAAGGGTATCCCGGTGAATTGAAAACCTGCAAAGGGCGGTTCACGCAAAAGTTAGGGATTTAAAAAGCAAATGACTGCGGTCCGAATTCGATACCTGCATTGATCAGTAGTTTGGGAGCACCTGAGGGTTCGTTTATCCAACACAATCTCTTCCAAAAATTGAATACCGGGAAAGCGCCAGAGTCGGGCGAGTCATAGGAGGATCAGCTCACGATGTTTGTCTGCACCATGTTGCCGACATGTGTACAAATTCGAGTTGTATTTGTATTTTTATGCTTCTTGTGCATATATGTATGTGTGTGTACGTAACTTCCTCTTTTCAGGAGTTGCATCCGATGTACAAAACTTTGCCTATTCAGAGGCCTGTTATTAATAAAACATGTTATTTAGTACTTGATGTTTGTGCTTTACTGTTTTGTATGTGGAAAACGCCGATGTTTTGATGAATTTGCATGTGCATAACTTTGCTGGCCCTTGCCAATAATTGATAAAACTTCGAATTGACTGAAGTAACGTCACGGACACTAACCTGAATAGATTTGGTTGTGTAGATTTTGTCTTGTCTCGTTTGTGTTTTGCAGGGTTCTCACCTTTAAAATGGACGCTCAGAACTTATGGCCCCCAGCCGGAGGTTCGTGGTGAAAGACTTGATTTTGTATGATGTTAATCCTCATGCAGGTCGCATTTTATCCCCAGAGGGATCAATTTCCCCAGCTAGTCGCAGCTTATCCCCAGAGGATATCCCCAGCCAGTTAAGATCAGTATCCCTTGCAGAGGTTGCACTCCCCAGGGAGTCGAGTATGTGAACGATCAATCCCCAGTTTGGAGGGTTCCCGCGGAGTTTAGCCAAGTCATAGTTGGTTCAGAAGGATTATTCCCATAGAAGATGGTTTTCTTCCCACAGGTCGTCATGCCTTCGTCAGGATGATTATCCCCAGCGGAGCGGTAACTCCGAGTTTGTAAGCTATGTCCAGACAACATCGTTTCCTCCATAGGGATTTCATTGTTCCCCAGCTGAGTCGTTTCTTGCTCAGTCAGTTTACTTTCCCAAAGAGAGTCGATTCTTCTCCAGTGAAGTTACTCTCCCCAACAGGTGTTCTTTCCTCCCAGTAGAAATCAAAGTTTAATCTCCTCGGCAGAGTTGGTTGTATGCCCGACATTTATTTTGGCCGGAGGACTTTATGATACCCGTTCATCCCCAACATGGTGGTATTCGCTCTCAACAGTTGTGTTGAAGCGAGCTTGTCACAGTTTCCCCAGCAGCTTGAGCCTGCATTTGCATTTGCATATAGTGTCATATTTGCATCTACCCAAAAACGCGTAGCATATCCGTGCTGTACGGAACATTACGCCATTGTCAAACATGCGCATTTTGAAACATAAGCCAGGTTGGTTAGCCTTCGGTTTTCAAGTGTTGTTTCCCTTGCAGGTGGAGAGAGCTCTTGCTCAGATCAATTACCAAATATTAAATGTCTCAGCATGAGACACGTGGCGATAATGTTTGCCTTGTCATTATTCCCCACAGAGTTGCTTGGTTAAGTTTCTCTTACCCCTCCAGCGGAGTATTTCTTCAAGATTGTTGTTATGACGTTATCAAAAGGTTTCGCGAATCAAGTTGTAGAAGATACCGCCTATGTCAAAGTAGGTGTCTGGCAGTTTGAGTTCAGAAAATCCCCAGTAGAGTCCTTTTCAGATTTATTGCCATTTCAGCATTAAAGATTGAAAGATTGGACCATTATGTGTTACCCATTTGACTGATGGAGTTAGCTACTACAAAGATAGGCAGAGGAGTTGTATTCAAGAGTATTTACCCGTAGCGATGGCGGTGTTATTTCCTTGTAGTGGTGACAGAGAGTTATTACTCGTAGCGATGGCGGTGTTATTTTCCTGTAGTGGTGACAGAGAGTATTACTTGTAGCGATGGCGATGTTATTTTCCTGTAGTGATGGCAGAGTATTACCCGTAGCGATGGCGGTGTTATTTTCCTGTAGTGATGGCAGAGTATTACCCGTAGCGATGGCGGTGTTATTTTCCTGTAGGGGTGACAGAGAGTTATTACCCGTAGCGATGGCGGTGTTATTTTCCTGTAGTGGTGACAGAGAGTTATTACCCGTAGCGATGGCGGTGTTATTTCCATGTAGTGATGGCAGAGTATTACCCGTAGCAATGGCGGTGTTGTTTACCCGTAACGATGGCGGTGTTATTTCCCTGTAGTGATGACAGAGTATTACCCATAGCGATGGCAGTGTTCTTCTCCTGTAGTGATGACAAGATGATTTCCCGTAGTGGTGGCGGTGGTATTACCCGCAGTGATGACAGTGTTATTTTCCCAGAGTATTTCCCGCAGTGGTGGCGGTAGTATTGCCCGTAGTGATGGCGGAGCTCTTTTCCTGTATCGTTGGCAGAGTTATGTTTTTTGACAGAAGTACTTCCCCAGTGAAGTCGTCCAGGTTCAATGGATGGATGGGGTTCCCCAAGCAGTGGTGCAGTTTATTTCTGCGGTTGGCAAATTTCCGGGTTCTTGGTATTCAACCGCCTCGTACCTCGAATGTTTGAAGGTCGTTTTCTCTTCACCCAGTCGGGTCCAAGTCGCTTGAATAGAGGCAGTTGTTGCACCCTAAAATTTGCTCAACCTATTTCACTTGGTTTATGTTTCAATTGCATTGTCATTTGCATACTAAGTCATGTACATAGTCTAATCATTTGCATAACATAGCATAACAAGGCATCTAACAAGGGATCAAGTGCCATTTTCATCAGAAAGAGGCCCATCAAGGGGTTTTATTCAAGATCAAGACCATCCAAGTAATCAAGAAATGAGTTGAAGCTTTGAGAAGTTTGAAGGTCAACCAGTAGATTTCTCTCCCAATCTGGGGGATATGTTGAAGATCATCAATGAATGTGTGAGCCATGGAAGGTGTACAAAGATCATGGAAGACCTAGAGGGTCATTTTGAAGATGAGACAAATCATTACTACAAGTATCAGAGCTACAGTTGAATGCAGTCAACTAGGGTTTTTATCTGGGTCAACCCTAGGTCAACCCTAGGTCAAATGGTTGATTGGAGGGCATCAAGGCCTACTTGGAGTATGTGGAATTCATGAATTGGTATGTGGATGCATGTGTGGTGTTGTGCCAAGGAGAAATCAAAAGGAATCAAGAAGAAGAGGAGTTACTAAATTAGGGTTTCAGTGTAAAAACCCCTAATTCAGGCCTATCTTCCAAGCCAGATAAGTCAAAATGCAAGCTCCAAATGAATTCTTGGTCAATATTAAACTTGTATAAAATCTCAATAGCTTTAATTTGAGTACTATAAGTCTTCAAGGAGATTTATAGAACTCAAGTTATGGTTCTTGCAAGTTATGGGTCCCCAGAGGATACTGAAATTTATCTATGAAAGTCACTTGACTTCCAAGCAACTTTTGCCCATCAAGGAGTTTTCAAATGGATTCTTGGCCAACATAAGAGTTGTAGATCTTTATCTTAGATTTAATTTTAGTACTAGAAGTCCTCAAGAGGATTTGTAGAATTCAAGTTATGGTCTTGGCAATCCAGGGGTATTTTGGGAAAGTTGAATTACAGGTCATTTTTGAGCATAGGTCAAAATCTCCATGTTCCACTTCTCAAATGAAAAATTGTTCAACATGGAATGTGCTTAAAATGATGTTTTTAGGTCAAATAAGTCATCATGGTGGATTGATTGGCTTATTTCAAAAAAGTCACTTAAAATGGCCTAAAAAAAGGGAATAAGTCAAATAAAGTTTGGTGGGAAAAATCAAATTTTGGGTTAGAGGTCACAAACAAGCCATATGACATACCAATTTGATTGTAGAATGCATTTTAAAGACAATGGCATTGCCACAATTTTGAATTGAGGGTTATTTCAAGGACTTGCTTTGTAAATGGGCTACTTGCATCATAAGGCACATATGCAAAACCACACTTCCAAGCAAATGCAAGGCTCCTTTCCATCCATACACCTCCAATATCTCATTTGGAGAGAATTTAAACTCATAACCAAGTGAATTGCAAGCCAAAACATGAGATGGTATGTGCATAGCATAAGAAGAGATTTTCATCACATGAGAAGTTGATTTTCTCATTGGATCAATCTAGAACTTTCTAGGGTCTTCAAATACATTCTATATATACTTGTGAAGAGGTTCAAAGTAAGGGTTGGTGATTCATTTGTGCAAAAACCATAGATTGACATTGGAGTTTGGAAGAGAAAAAGTGAGAGATCAAAGTTGGATTCAAGGCATTTTCAAGAGTTATCAAGAATTTAATCTTCTCCAACAAACTTCAACAAAGGTTTTCCGCACTTTTTGGCAAGAAAAAACGAGCTCCAACTACTCCGTTTCGACGCTCCGAAGCCGGTATGTGAAATTCACTTTTTCTATGATTTTAGGACGAATTAGATTAGATTATTCATGTGGTTAGGATCTGAAAAATGTATAGATGAAATTAGGATCAAGAAATTAAGGATTAGAGACTTTTTTGGATGAGTATGTTTTCTTGATGATGATATATCTCTTTGATCATGGAGTTTTGATGGAACCCAAGACCATATTTGGAATCCTTAATTTTTTTTCCTTCAAGTTTGACTAAAATTTCGTGCGAAACAGTTAAGAATCGATGGAGTTATGTTGCTCGGAAGTTACCGAAAAAATGTCACCGCCAAAACAGCTACAGTACCGCGCGGGTACTGTTCCCACCCCCACTCGCGAGGCCCACACGGACATTGCTTTGGAATTCTGTTGTTCGCACCCCTGGCCCAATGCACATTAACTTAGTTTAATTCATTTTCGTTCTTTTTTTTCTGTTTTAATAGCTGTTTGGATTAATTGCGTTAAAAATAGTAAAAATGATCAAAAACTTATGAATTTTTTTCTGTAGATCTTGATTGTCTTAAGAAACTGTAGGAGTTGAGTTTGCATTTTTAGGATTTTATTTGAATTAGTTACGAATTTTCTTTTGTGCTAATATCCATTGTTATGCATAATTGATGTTGTTGTTTGTTTAATTTTGTTCTCTATGATGCTTTATGCTTTTGAGCTGATTCTTTCGATATGATTTAGAGGACATACATAGGTTTCCCCTGGAATTTTCTTAGATTTTTTAAAATTGATTAGATTCTGTTTTAGGTGTGTAGTTTAGAGCCTTCCCAAATAATGGTTTCCCATGACCAAATTTCATTTAGGAATTGTTTAGATGACCTAGAAATTGATTTAGGTCCTGATTCTGGAATTTTAGAATGTTAAAACATGCATGTTCACATAGGAATTTTATTTGAATTTTACAATTTATTTTGCTATTTTTTTTGGGTTTTGCAAATGATTGTTGCTTTCGGTGTTCTCTCTTGAGTGCTTTGCCTTGTTTGGAGCGTTTGGTGGACTTGGAGCTTGAAGACTTTGGATTCCTTTTTAGAGGAGCTTCTGGATATGATGAAGATGCTTTGGCTAGAAGAGTGGGGCTTGGAGTGGAGCTTTCTTTCTCTTTTAAGTTTGTTTTAGGATTTGGTAGAATTAGGCTTTTAGGGAGAGCTTTTGTAGAATTAGTTCATTTCCTCCATCAAACATAGAATGCATTGTTTGCTTCTATTCTATCCTATGATGCAAAGTCCTCTTAGGGAAGTTCCATCTCTCCTTTGGAGGGAAGTGGGGCATACCCTAGAGAGTAGAACTTTTGAGGATACCTTTCACTTGCTGTGTTAAGGTCTTAATGATTTCCTTGGGTTATCATTAAGCAGCTTAACATTACAACCTCATCTGTTAGTTGATTCTCTCCTGTGAGTGTCTGCGTTGAAGTTGAAGACTTGTTGAAGATAAGAAGTTCATTGAAGATTGGATAAGAGGAAGCTTGTACCTGTCAAAGTTGGATATCTGTTGAAGATCAGGGTTTTGCTGCTGCTTGAAGCCGTTTGTTGTTTGGATTCATTGATTACTAAAGCTGAAGATTATTGGAGATAAGAGTTTATCTGAAGCTTGAATATCATTGGAGAGTGAAGATGGGATCTTTCCTGAAGGTGTTGCCGTCAACTTTTTTGTTGTTAATCACCTGTAGCTGCCAGAGCTAGTGCTGTTTGATATGCTTGCTGTAAGAGCTGGTGTGGCTGTCTGAGCTGGTATTAGGTGTGATTTTATTTGTTGTATTGTCTGTTGATTTTCCCTTAGGTTTGAGGTGAAGATGTTTCACTTTGCCTATTGTTTTCCCAGGTTCGAGGTTGAGTATGATTCCTTTGCCTCGCTTATTTTGTTGCATCTCATGCATTTTACTGTTTACTGTATATCTGCTGTTTCTTTTCCGTTTATCCCCTAGGATCTCTGATTTCCTCTGCGCAGGAGGGAATTATGACAAACATTAGGTGTTAATCCATGCATGACAACATTAGGGTAGTTTTGATTCCCTTTCAAACCCTAGGTTTAGACTTCTCTTCTATCTCAGAACAACTCAAAACACAGTAATAAGGACGACTGATGCCGTACGCTACGAGCCTTAAGCTATTTGAGAAAGGTTGCTGGAGGGTCACTCTTCAGTAATCTGATTCCTTAGTGTGTTACCCTTAGGGTGACATACGACGTAGTCACCCTCAAATCATAGTCTCTAGTGCGTCAGAGATTGCAAACCTCATGAAAAAACAGTTCTTGCGTAAAAGACTGAAAACAAACATCAAAGTGTCATTTTTGTCCGCTTGGGCTCTTAATCAGGAAAAACCCTTTCATAAGGAGATAAAAAAATTGTCAGACAAGCTTGTGTCTTCCGTGGCCCGAACTACGTTTGCTCTAATCTTTCATGCTGTATGAAAGTACGTAGGCATAGGATGCGATATCCTAGCGAGCAACCTTCCCCTCCTTTCCAGTAGGTAGGCGAACTACGTCGACTCTGATTTCTCGTTCCAGACGGGAATACGTAGGCATAAAGTGCGATACTTTGCCAAGTCATTTTATTTTCTTTTAACCCCAGACCTGTAGAATAGATAGAATAACAATCCGTACTAGAAAACAAGCATGGATCCCGTCGAGTACGACGGACGTGAGGGGTGCTAATACCTTCTCCTTGCGTAACTGACTCCCGAATCCAGGATTTGGTTGCGATAACCATTCCTTTCCCGCCTTTGTGTTAGGTTTACTTCGAGCGTTCCCTTTCCCTCCTTTGGATAAATAACGCACGGTGGCGACTCTTTGTTCAGCCGACCCCGATTTTCGCAAGTAGCGACACTTGGCCCCAACCTTGCGTTTCCCCAGTCTGTACTACTGCTTGGGCCTCTTTAAAAGAAGACATGGCCACTTCCGGCGCTTTGCCCACAACGGGAGATTTATCTTTAATCTTGACTGCGTCAAAATCCTGACAAAGGTTTTCATGTATCTCTTCGTCCACATCGACATACTTGAAGGATGATAAGTGACTGACCATTATATCCTTTTCCCCGCACACTGTAACAACACTACCGCCAACCATATACTTTAGCTTTTGATGCAGCGTGGAGGTCACAGCTCCTACTGAATGAATCCATGGACGGCCTAATAAACAACTGTAGGCAGGCTGGATGTCCATAATGTAAAACACTACATCAAACACTTCGGTCCCACCTGGATGGGCAATGTCACTTATCCGAACACAGACCTTCGAGTACCATCAAAAGCGCGCACCACCAAATCACTTGGTGTGCAAATCAATCCCTGCATGTCCAACTTCATTAGGGCTTTCTTTGAAATTACGTTCAAGGATGATCCCGTATCCACAAGTACATGAGACATAACATCCCCTCGGCATTCTAATGATATGTGCAAAGCACAATTATGGTTTCTGCCTCTTGGCGTCAAATCCAAGTCTGTAAACCCCAAACCGTTCCCTGCATTTACGTGTGCAACAACCCCTTCGAGTTGATTAACCGAAATTTCTTGCGGCACGTAAGCAATATTCATTATTCTCAACAGTGCATTCCTATGCGCTTCAGAACATAGTAACAAAGACAAGATAGATATCTTAGAAGGAGTTTGCTGTAAATGATCGACTATCTTGTAGTCACTCTTCCGTATCAGCCTCATAAACTCTTCTGCATCCTTTAACAAAGATTCTTTCTCCCCAGACTAAGAAGTTTCCTCTACCACTGGTCTCTTCCCCTTGTCAACCTTATCAATAACCACTTCAGGCGATGAAGAGACTCGCCACTACGAGTAATGCCTCCTGCTCCCACAAGATTATCTACTGAATCTGTAGGGGGACCATTCAAATCTAGTTTTTGTCCGTTGCAATACACTTCAGCTCCGTAATTCCACGGAATAGCCTTGATGCTTTCAAACGGTACGGGACCTGCTTTAGTTATGGTTATCGTTAGTGGTTTTGGCGCATAAATGGTAACGGTTTTGTACGGAATGGAAATTGTTGCAATCTCATCCCCTTCCTCGGCCACCGACTCTTCAGACTTTCTTTCAACATACCGGTCAAATTGAAAAACTCCATTATCCATCATCTCTTGAATACATCCTTTCAACTGCCCACATCCCTCAGGATTAACCAAACACTCAGCATAACTTTCAGCACAACCTGGGAAAACACCCCCCTTCAACAATCTGGATTTCACAAAGCTCAAAGGTGTCTTTATCTCATTAACATCCGTTACCAAATCCAAAACATCCTCCTCGATAATTGCATTAACCCTAACTTGCCCATGATTCGGCATGGGATTTTGTACGACATTAGAAACATCATTGGAGAAGTTAATTGCTTTACTATTGATCATGTCCTGCACTTTATGCTTAAAGGCCTTACAATTATTGATGTTATGCCTCGGGGCACCTGAATGAAACTCACAGCGAGCGTTTGCATCATACCCGGGCCGAGGCGTACTGTCAATGGCGCTAAGGTCCTTTTCTGGATAAGCTGTAATTGCAACAAAGCTTACAATAACTAGGAATACGGCATCGGCGGTGTATCGAATCGTCTATTTGGCGCCTGATCCGGATAGCTTCTGTAGCCTTGTTGATTCTGCTGACGTTGTTGTTGTGGTTGTTGCGGAACTGCGGGAATTGTAATACTGGCAATCTGTTGTTGCTGACGATTCTGACCTCTACCTCTCCCGCGAGAACTGGACACTGAGTTGGTATCTCCTTCTCGTTTCTTGTTACCGAACACCTTCTTACCTCCTCCAGCTAAGGGCATTTCACCAACACTTATCTTCCCTAACTTGATACCATTTTCCACCCTCTTTCCGGTGATGATTAAGTCAGAGAAACTACCTGACATACTACTAATGAGTTTCTCATAATAAACGCCTGGCAAAGTGGCGACAAACATATCAACGAGCTCACGTTCCACCATAGGTGGCTGCACCCTGGCTGCTAACTCCCTCCATCTTTGGGCATATTCTTTGAAACATTAATTGTTCCTTTGTGAAAGATTCTGAAGCTGGACCATGTTAGGAGCAAGGTCGTTGTTGTATTGATAATGTTTCACAAAGGCCTCGGCCAAATCCCTCCAACTGCGAACATTCACGGGTTCCAGACTCACGTACCATTCCAACGAAGGACCAGACAGACTATCCTAGAAGAAATGCATGAGAAATTTCTCATCATCTGAGTAGGCAGACATCTTAAGATAGTAGGATCTCAGATGAACTCTCGGGCAGGTGGTACCCTTGTATTTATCAAAGTCTGGGACTTTGAACTTTGGTGGTACTCTCAAATCCAGGATCATTCCCAGGTTAGCCATATCAAGGCCCATAGAGTTTTGACTTTCAAGGGACCTTCATTTTTTCTTGAATCATCTTAATCTCTTATCAGCTTCGGAGGGTAACTCAACAGCCACAACCCTCGGCGAGAACACATCCTTTTGCATGTCTTCATTCCAGAGGTGATCCATATTACCATGTATATCACAAGTGGTGTCAGGACCATAACCGTTCCCATTAGCATTACCACCATTGCCAAAACCAGTGTTATTGAAACTTGCCGCATTACCGGCACCAGCAGCATTACCACTCCCCCCAGCAGTGGGGATAACCAAAGTAGGCATGGAATTATCAGCTTTAGGAGTCTCAACATGTGGATGGTTAACAACGTTCCCTCCATGCAACACACCATTGCGATCAACACGTGCAATCAAGGGATGCACTAGAGTCTAGAGTTGCTTTTGTCCATTAGCCACTCCTTGCATTACCTCCATGAACTGGGCCATCCGGCCCCCATTTCATGCATTTCTGCTTGCATCTGCTCCATTACTCTCTTCTGATTCCCCCTAGTTACATACCGGTGAGTCATTAGATCGGCAATTCTGAAACACTAGTGAACCACAGCAAAATAAGATTAACAGCTCCAATGCACCTGTAATGCGAAAAATGAAAAAATGCAGACATGTATGTATGCAACAGGGAAATTTCCCCCTCGATTCTAGTTTCCGGGAAAAAACACAACAGTGAAAAGCCCTACAGACAAGCATATAACAGAAACCCCCTCGTATATAATCACAGGCCAACATGCAATGTACAAGCTACAACTGAGTATAATAAGAAAAAGACCTCAACCAACAAGCTTGGTGATGGTCAGTACAACAAACAATAAGCATCAAACTACAACAGAGATAAACAAGATAGTCAAGCCGGATGACGAGACCGGAAGTCCTCTAGAAGCTTCAGCGTCTCAGGATGATCAGGCCTAGCGAGCAGTCCCTGAATAAGTAGCTCCGGCCGGCTAACAGTATGTTCTAGACTCTCAACATGGTCTTCCCAAGCTCCTTCCCCGAAACACGCCTCGAGCTTGCATCTCTTGGAATCAGCTCTCAATCTGAAATCCTTCAAGTTCTCAATAGCTTCGTTCAACCTGTACACACTATCTCGTCTGAGTGATGCCTCTGCTGCAATTTCCCCGTCTTTGGCATTGAGTTGCGTCTTCAACTTGCTGATCTGTAGCTTTAACCTGTCTTCGTGCTCTTTGTTGTTGGTGAGTGTGGCATTCCATTGGTTATCAAACTTAGAAATCTTCAAGTAAGCTCTATCCAAATCTTCCTTCTTGGTGGCAAGAACACTATTAACAGCCTTGAAATTCAAACCCAAACGCTCCTGAGAATTGGTTTCCTTGGTCAGATCCGTACCCAATTTGTTTATAAGCTCAGTTTGTTTCTTGAAGGAATGAACAACATCAATCTTCTCACTTCGAATCTGAATGATTTTTTTTCTCCATTCCTCATTGGCTTTTCTCAACTCTTCCTTCTCAAACAATAACTAATTGTATTTTTGAATGTCTACGGTAGTGGGTTCCTCAATCATGAGAGGATACAGAGTGCAACTGAAGGATACGGCACCAGAAACTTCGTAGCTCTATCATGAATCCAAGTCAAGTAAGGGTCATATGCTCGACTATTACTCTTCCCCAAGGCTACTTTCCCTCTCCGACGAATACTACTCCAAGCATGCTCTAATCTGTCTAAGGCATCGCCCTCCAATAAACTGGTGAGATACATAGATTCCTGTATCTCCTCTTCTTTAGGAGGATCCTTCAGTGCATATCCAAATTGTCTGACCAATAAAGAATGGTTATAGTTGATGCAACCTTTCCTTCCGACCAAAGGGACGTTAGGAAATCCACCGCAACTATAAATAATATATGTACCAAGCATGTCTCTATCAAACCAAGTGATATTCTCTGTAGACAAATCCATCAACCTATCAGACCACTCTAAAGTATCAGCGGTAGCAAAAAATGGACCTTCCTTAGGCATGTGACTAGTAAACCACCTGTATAATAAAGGGACACAGCAAGATACATTCTTTCCCCTTCGGTTCTCATTCTTATGGTGCACATAATGATAAACATCTCTAAGAAGTGTGGGTACCGGATTCCGAAAGCTAGGAAGTAGAAAGCATCCACATCTACAAAGTCTGGCAGATTAGGAAATAGTACAATGTCGTATATACAAAGAGCTAGAATGGCGCCAAACACAATCCAACATCCATCCTTGGCGAACTGCTGAGCTTTCTCCACCAGAAAAGGCAAAAGAAAACCATATGTCCCACTCTTCTTAACCAGCTTCCCCTTCAACTCTGAAGCATCTAAGTGTAATATAACAGCGAGCTTAGCCAGATCAGGCTCAGCATCAACATGGACAAACAACATCTGATCAATAAGAGGTACCCCTAACAACTCAGAATACTCCTCTAGAGTAGGAGCCAGGACATAGTCAGGAAAGACGAAGCATCTCAGCTGGGCATCATAGAACTGCAGAAGAGTATAGACACCATTAATCTCATATGCTGAAGGCTTGCAGAAAAACTTCACAAACCTCGCGTAAGACTGCCTAAAATCCTCCATCACCTCCCTGTCGGCCAAAGCAATCAAACTCCGCAAAGAACTGATATCTGGGGTAGGGAACCTGTAAGCTACTGTTCTCTTCAAGGGCTCCATAGCAAGATCACTAGAATCGGGAAGGAAATATGCACCTGCAACACATATACATGTTAATCAAAATGCAAATGCAAATGCACACAGGGGTTCAAGATTGATGTGTTGTTGATCAAGAAGAACCAGCGCTCCGCTTTAGCAAGAACAAAGTACCGACAGTAGGACCCACTGATATCAGGAACACAGATTCACACTGTAAATAATCGGGTAATCTGAAAGCCAGGGTTTCTGCATAACCCAATCCCTCTCACAGGTATGGACCTATCCACTGACAAGGTTCGACATCCTATGCGTTCATCAGCGTCACAGACTTTCGAGAAATGATGATACATTCACCATTTTTGGTTTGGCATCACCATCCCACGAAGAGGCCTCACTTAGCTGAATCACAAATGATCGGTTCCCAGAGTCGACAACCCTCAGATCCAACATTCCGTCAAGCCCTAAGGGCCAGAGGAGAAGTCATCAAAGAGAATCTCGTCTGAGTGTGAATTTCATTGGAAACTGTACCTGCTAAGCAAGAAAGCCCCCCACTAATCTCCAATACTAATGTTAGGTTTGTACTCAAGCCTGGGTCCGGCTTATCACTCATCAGAACTTCCCTCCCCACAGCACAGCAATAATGATACATGATGCTAAAAATAAATGTGGGAAAATAAATAAAGCACATATATACACACCCAAAGATAAAAAAAACAAGCGCTAGGATTGACTCGCATAGGGAACCAGAATCCCTAACAGAGTCGTCAGCTATCGCAACTACGAAAAACACGCGGCGGAAAACAAAAGAGTCGCCACCTTTCGTTATTTATCCCAAATAGAGGGAAAGGAAACGATCGGAAAAACCTAACGAAAAAGGGAAAGACAAGGTCATCGCAACCAAGTCTGGATTCGAGAGTCGGTTACGCAAGGGGAAGGTATCAGCACCCCTCACGTCCGTCGTACTTGACGGGAGCCACACATTGTTGTCTATCTAAAAAAACTTATAATCTATCTAGATAGAGGTCAAGGGACAAAAGAAAAAGAAAGGAGACTCGGCAGAGCATCACCGCTCTGTGCCTACGTATTCCCTCGTGCAATCGGAAAGTCGGACTCAACGTAGTTCGGCTAACTACGGGTGAAAGGGGGGAAGGTTTCTCGCCAAGACATCACGTCTTGTGCCTATGTACTTTCATCTGGTATGGAAGATCAGAGCAAACGTAGTTCGGACCAAAAAGACCACAAGTTGGTTCAAAAGTTTTTAGGCCCGAGTAGGGTTAACAAGTAGTTCTAGCAGTTGGTGTATGCAGCTCGACCATTGGAGACTTAGGCGTTACCGTTTGCGGTAGAACTAAAAGTTAACAACACTCTTTTATCTGAAAAGATTTTCCTGATTAAGATCACCAAAGGATGAAAAAATATTTGAAGTGTTTTTGTGTTTTTAGAGAAGAAGTGTTTTAATTATTGAGTGTTCATAATGTATGTTGTACTAAAGTCTAAAACCTAGGATCGAATGCGTCGCATATCGTCCTAAGGACGTATACTAAACACTCTAGGCAATTGAGAGGTAACCGCTCAATCGCCATTTCCCAAGTACAAGGCTCATGGCACAACATCCATTATCTTTATTAAGTACGTTAAGATTGTATGAAGATGAGAAGAGAAGAAATGACCACTAATGGGAGACTAATTCAATCCTAAAAGTTATCATGCAAAGTGGACTTAAAGTTGGGATACAAAAGGGAACTACCTAATGTTATCATGCATGGTTAAGCACCTAATGTCTATCATAACCTCTCTTGAAGAAGAGAGATTAGAGGTCCTAAGGGAAGGAAGACAAAAGAAGAAGAAGAAGAAAGAACATAAAAATGCAAGAATGCAAACATAGAATGCACAAGTAAGATGAAAGTGAGGGAGGAAATATGTGTGGGGCAGTAGCCTCCACAAGCTCATCTCAACCTTAAGCATGCATATGAGAATGAAATAAAATAAGAGAGAAAGAAATTCACAAGATGAGATCAAACAACAAGGAAAAACCACACAAAAATGCACCAAAAGTGGGATGAAATGACCTAAGTCAAACAACATCAACCACAAGTTCCAAAAGCCAAATCAAATGAAAGGAAAATAAACTCAAAAAAAAAGTGAGGATGGGAGGCTATATGAGGACAGCAAGGAACTCATAATATTCACTCAACCATAAGCATCACAAACAAAGTGCAAAAGAAGCACAAAGGAGTCCTCAAGGATTCATCATTTTAGGTATGCTTCAAGTACCTCCTAAGGAGGGACTAAGCCACCTTAAATGATACTCCAAGGTCATGGGACATAATGGGAGATGAGAGGAGAGAGCTCAAAAGCAAAATCAATCACATCATAAGAGAAAACAAGCTTAAACATAAAGGAATGCAAGCATGCTACACATGGAAACCCTAAATTGAAGCATCAAAAGAAACACACAAATGAACAATCAAAACACAATATCATGACCTAAACTTGAGCAACCAGCAACCTTAACATGTTATAAACATGAATCAAAAGGAATCAAAGGCTCAAAGGATCCATCAAAGTCATATCCAAGGCAAACTAGGTCAATGTGTATGTATGAGCCTCCCTTTGGGGTAACTTGACTTGCAAGTCACCTCAAAATTAGGAAAATGATTCAAAAATAACCAAATAAATGCACAAAGTCCATAAACCTGTTGGAAAATAGAACCCAAGAGATCACAATCAAAATCAATTCACAACACCACTGAAGAAATTGATTCACAAGGGTGTCCCATTGTGAATGAGGATTATCAAGGGTCAAATGAAATGCAATCAAAGTCAACCCAAAAGTCAACCAACAGGGGCAAAATGGTCCTCAAAAATTCATCAGCTCATCATGGATATGAGGATTAATTTTCAGTCATTAGATCAAAAGGAAAAGGGAGAAACAAATTAAAAACCAAACAATGTCAAAAATTAACTCAAACAATACCCCTCCAATTAATAATTCTTTTTTTTAATGAAAAATAATCCAAAAAAAATAAAATAAAAATTCTAAAAAATAAAAGACATTCCAAATGGTCTAGAAAATATGTTTGATGAATTTTATTAATTGGAGAAGTATGTTTTATGAATTAATTCCAAACAGATTCACAATAAAAAATAAAAAGAAAACAATGGTGTGAATAGCAATCCAATCACATGTAAACGCTTGGGCCAGGTTGCAGGGGGTGCAAATAGAAAGAAAGGCCCAGTCCACACAAAACTCAGTCAACCAACGAAGATTAGATCTCAGCCATCCAAAATAAATGCCAGTCAAACAATCCACGGTCCAAGGCATGACACGCGTGCTTTTTAGAATCCAAGACCAGTCAAACGATCTAAGGGATGGAACGCAAGCTAGTGAAATGCACCGTTTCACTTAAAGCCCAGTCAACGAGATCTTGGCCACACATTACAGCCTGAGTCAAACAAATCAATGGCCAAAGACATGCCACGTGACCACCACATTCCCAGCATAAAATGAAATCAAATTGCAACCATTAGATCTGGTCTTAGTCAAAACAAATCAGCATGGATCTAATGAACACAATCAAGCCACGCATCATCTTCTTCATTTAAACAAAACGGAGGGAAAAAAACCAGGTGATCGGAGCACGGCGGCTCCGGTCATCTTCTCCGGCGAGACACAACCACAGGCGAATCCAGACATCACCAAATCATGCAAAATCACAGTCAAAATTCATCTACATCTCACGTAGGTCTCAAATATGAACTTAGTTTTCATCAAACATGCTTAAATAAGTCAAATCGAAGAAAACAAAAAACACATGTCATACTGAAATGTTCACAATCAACAACCAAATGCATCCAGAATCCAAGCAGGAAGTTCATACATCACAAAAACACACAAATGGCAAGCTAATTCATCATGGATTGAGAGAATTTTGGAATTGTAGCTTACCTAGTGGAGAGCTTCCACTGAGCCTTGAAATGAGGTTGAAACTTGACGAATTTGATCCAAAAACAATGCTTGATCTTCACCGAAGCTTTAGAAATGCTCAATTCTTCTTAAAACTTGATGAAATGCCAAAAACGATTTTCACTTTTCTCTCACTTTTTCCAACTGTTTTCTCAGCAATTCTCGATCCAAAACTTGTTCTTCTGCATTGTTCATGATCCTAAGGTTATATATGATGGATATTGATCACTTTTGAGCCCAACTACAGTCCCTAAAAGCCCAATCAAAATTCAATTTTCCTTGTGTTGTAAGCTTCATTTTCACGAGCCAAACTGCTGCAAAATGCCTTGGTTTTCATTCAAAATCATTGCTGGGAACTTAATTTGATCAAATGGATGAGATTCAGCCCTTGATTTGATCACATGGTTGAAATTGGTTTGTCAATTTTCCACTTGAAATGGCCATTGAACTACACATGAAAATGGCACCAAAACTGAAATGTAATTCTTGCATCTTGTTCCTTATATCTTTGTGACTCAAAAAATGTATAAACATGCCTTGTTTTGGTTCAAAATCAAATAATTGCCCTTTCCCCCTTTTAAGCTTTCTTCATGAAGAAGTCTCACATCAATTCTCCAATCTAAGCTTCAATCATGACATGAGATGGTTTGGTGATGAAATTAGGACTATTTGGAGCAAGTCTCGTGTTGAGAAATGTTTCATTTGAAGTGTGCAAGATTGTGACATGGACCTATAATGAAAATGACCTGTAATCTTACTTTCCCAAAATACCCCTGCCTTGCAAGCCTCATAACTTGAGTTCTACAAATCAGATGAAGGACTTCTAGTACTCTTTGGAAAATCTAAGATCATGAGGAACATCTTTCATGTTTGGGTCAAAGTGAGGAGAAACATCCTTCTAGGTCAAAAATGTTTTGGAAGTTGGTTGACTTTTGTTGACCAAAATCACATTCATCTGAGGACTTGTAACTTGTCAGCATCATAACTTAGGTTCTAAAAATCAGATGAAAGACTTCTAGTACTCAAAAGAAAGCTAGAAACAGGCTCTACAAGTTTCATGTTAGGGTCAAGATGAGATGAGACTTTTATCTTGAGGTATGTGGTCTTGAAGTTGGACAGTAAACAAGGGATTTTACACTGAGAACCCTAATTTAGTAACTTCTCACACTCTTGATTCTTCTTGGTTTGATCTTGAAATGATATATTAGGCATCTCAACATAACATTCCACGATCACAAAGACTTGGAATTGAGTCTTAATCTCCTTTAATTTCACAATTGACTGAGGGTTGACCAGATGAAAACCCTAGGTGCAACACTCTTGACTGTGGCTTCTTCCACATGATACAACAACTTTAATAAACTCCAACATGGCTCTCAAAGCCTTCAGTGAGCTTCCTTAACATCCGACATCCATAATCATGAATTCATAATCCTTTGATGATCTTCAACTGGCCTCCAAGTTAGAAGCTGATCCACATACACCCATCAACTCTCTCACAAAACTTTGACCACTTCTTGATGACTTGATGACAATTCATGCTTGAGTAAAACCCTTGATTAGGCTCAACACTCATGGTGACCTTCTCTTACTATGCACAACCTCTTGATCCCCTGCTCAATGAACAATGTTATGCAATGCAAATGCTAGAAGAAAAATGAAATGAAACATAAACCAAGTTAAGAAAAGGTTGGTCAAATTTTGGGGTGCAACAATCTCGTGCCTACGTATCCTAACAAGGATGGAATCAGAGCAATCGTAGTTCACCTGGCTAGGGATGTACAACTCTTGATTATGGTCAAGGTTCCAATCGGAGTAAGTATTAATAACTATGATACTCACATAGACTTAACAAACTCTCTAAATCTAAGTTGAAATACTAAACTGGAGGATGACTTTAATAAAATTCAAAAGGGGGAGGGGAGTACACATGACAACGGTACACACATAGAGTTAACAAACTCTAGACCTAAGCTCTATGTTTTAGGATTCCTAACAAGGTATGCTAAGGTATTGACTTAACAAAGCCAAAGGGATATAGGTTCTAACTTAAGGCTAAGTTGAAGGACCTAATGACTCTAACAAGGTCAAGGGAAGGCTAAATATGAGCTATCTATGACATTGATTCAATAGAGAGACTTTCCTTTGGACTAAGAAACACAAGAAAACGCTTTAGGATGAGAGCTAACAAGCTACATCACTTGGGGGAAAGTTAACAAGGTTAAGAGGTATTAAAACAAGAGTGGTTTTCAAGCATACATTCATTCAAATATGATGAAAACATAGGGTCATGATAATAACTAAGAAGATAAGGGCAAGTATGTGATAACATCAAGCAAAGGTTGATGAAGTTAACAGATGACAAGGTTATAACCAAGCATTCATCCAAAGAAGTTTTAGAAGAAAATCAAATGGTTACAACCAAAGGTAAACATAGATGTTACAACATCTAAGTAATCATGAAATAAGGTTCTTACTAGACCAAACATCATAGATGACAATTTGAATTACAAACAAATCATGCATAAGTCAAAACATTACTTAACATGGTAAAGATCAAAACTCAAGATCAATATACATAAATCATAATAATGTTTAAAGCATGGATATAAGTAAGGAAATTAGAGGTAAAAAACAAAGCATGAGAGTAAATGTGACAACATTCATGGTGTAGACTTGACAAAATCAAAAAGAGCAAGGTAACAACCAAGCATACATCTCAAAGGTGTTTCAAATCATGGTGACAACCAATGATAAAGGTATCTAAATAATAGATGTTACAACATCTAAACAATAATGGATAACAAGTTTGAAGTTCACACATGCATTAGGGTTCACTAACACCAATCAGTCATGAACATTGAATAAGATGAAATAAACATAAATAAGCCAAGACATTACTTATCATGGTTCAAAACAAACATGCATAAATCAAGACATCACTTATCATGGTAGGAATCAAAGTAAACATGTATAAATTGTCACAACACTTAACATGGATACAAATTAAGTCATGGCCAAAGTAACAACCAAGCGTGCTTAATAAGGAGGATATGTTCATCACAAGTAGGTAACAACCAAGAAATAAGTTAGGGTTCAACATGGTCTTTGATCAAGATGAAAAAAATATCACAAAGATTGATTCATACAAACATGTACACTAATCATCTTTCAAAATAAAAAAAAACAAGTATTTAAGAACACTCAAGGCATGTTGTGTATATTGAAGTCACATAACCATGGAAGAAAATCTCATGGTTAGGGAAAGGTAACAACCAAAGTTTCAAGGAGTTTCAAACATGTATTCATATATGAATATAAGCTTGAAAAAGTAATAACAACCAAGTAACAACAAGGATGTACTAGTTCACTACCTCATGTAAGGTTCATTCAAGATGCACAAGGTTCATATAAATCAATATGTACAAAGAGGATCAAAGGATCACTCAAAAAGATCAAAAGAAATCCTAAAGAAACTCTAAAAAGTCACATACTTTGAACATGAATAAATAAAAAATAAAATAATATTTTTGGAAATTTCTTGACATAGACAAAAATAGACATGAGCATGAACATTTTATAAAAACAATGGGCGAAAAATCACTTAAAATGAAGAAGTCATAACAATTTGAAATTGTGGAGAAAATAAAGAAATTAAGTGGAAAAAAAGGGAAATGGTCCCCATGGGTGTTGAACCCATGTTGTTAGTCTTGCAACCTAAAAACACTAACCAACTCAACCATTGCACGCTTTGTGAAAATAGATGGAGGCATGCATATATATGGGATATCCACTTGAAAATCCAGAAAAATAAAAAGAACTAGGGCGAGGGGGATTTGAACCCCAGTTTTTCAGATTAAAGGTACAATACGTGCGCAAGGTAAACCATTGGGGTGGTGATACACCCATCGTATCACCTCCCAAAAAATGAATATATGCCTAACAATACCCAGAAATCTGACCTAAGGCGCCATGGCTGCCTTGGTCATCTTCATCAATTTTTATCATTTGCATGAAGCATCCTAACTCACTCAATACTTAATGAAATTAGGTGATATAAAAACCAAAGTTGTCTAATTTTTTATGAGGAATTCAGTGGTAGTGTTGTTTTTGTCTAAAAATGTCCCTATTTAAAAATATGATAGCAACATCAAGAAAAGCTCATTTTTGCATTTTCTAAGGCACAATCATATACAATCATGCTAAGCAACATTTAATGGTTCAAAATCTTCACATACAACATAACAATCATATCTATGGTCAATGCATATCAAAGCATAGCATGGCTTACAAAGTTCCAAGTTTTAGAGAACTTACCTCTTGGAGTAAGAAGCCAAAATATTCCAAAGATGTTACAGAGCTTGTTGGATGATTGGAACACCTTTAATATACCTCCTATGAAGCTTTGAGATCCTTGGAACCAAGAGAAATCAGCTGGAACATAATAGAGCTTCCTTCTTGCAAAATGTCAAAGTGTCCAAAAGAAGAACTTCAAGAAAATGAAGTTACAGTTGAGAAATCAGGTTTGGAACATCTCGAGGATGAATTATAGGGTTTGTTGGAAGTGTTGGAATGATTGAAAATAGTTTGGATATGGTTTTGGCTTTGAAAATGCAAAAAGTCAACAAAATTAAGGTTTTGAAGGTTGACTTTCTGGTTTAGCAGGTTTGGAGTGAAAACAATTTATCATCGCAATCAACAATGAAAACAAAAATAAAACAAAGTTCCAGGATGATTGGTAACCATTACAATATTCAAGTTACATCTGTACCCTAACTGTCATGAAAGAGAACGACGGTTTTGACAACCGTCGCAATACAACCTCACGATGCACGTTTCTATCATAACAAGAAAATTGTGGTAGTTCTAACCGTTGCAATTGCCTAAATAAACCGTTGTAATTTTCTAATTTTCTTGTGGTGATTCCATTACCTTTTGTAAGTCGAGTGTTTTTAACTCGCCATTGACCTTACCCAACACCTATTAGGACTTCCTTACCATTTAGTTCAAGTCCTTACACCATTTCGTATGCAAATTAAAACCTCATTCAACGATCGAGCATTTTTATCAAATCAAATCAATGTACTTAATCATATTCAAACACTACTTTCATTAAAGGTGAAGTGAGGGGGATGAAATCTTCGATCTTTTTCCTCAATTGCTTGGGTGCGATTTTTCTTACTCGTGTATGGACAATTGTCACCTCTAAAAACATCCAACACGTCAAACTCTCCTTTTTCGCCCCCCGTGTGATTGAAACCTTCTCAAGACACTAATTCCTCGCCCCCGTGCGATCCACAACTCAAACACTTTTTCAAAAGAACATTGTTTAGTCCCTTCTTACGCGCATATAAACTAGTGCTTCCGACTTCCCTAGCGAGCAGATAAGCCAATGTTTAGCATTTAGAATATGACCTAAACACTCGTTCGCTTAAAAGACACCAACGAACCGTAGTTCTATGAACTACGACCGCTCTGACTTCCTAATTGCACTATAAGGGTACGTAGGTATAAGATTGCGAGATCCTAGTGAGCTACCTTTTTTTCTTTTTACTCCAAACCTTTTCCCGTAGTCTCACGAACTACGGACGCTTTGATTTTTCATTTTTTCAAATGAATGATACATAGACACAAGGGTCATAATCCTTGGCGAGCACCCTAATAAAAAACCACTTATTCCCCCTTAGAAATGTATCCTTTACTCGTTACTCCCTTAGAAAAAAACAAACAAACCTAGCTAACTTTTCTCATGAATTGAATCAAGAGATTTCCATTGAGTACAATAGACGTAGAGGGTACTAGTACCTTCCCTTTGCGTAATTGACTCACGAACTCAGAATTTGATTGCGATGACCATTTTCTTATCCTTTAAAGGATTTATCGATATTTTCATATTCCTTCCTTGAAATGAATAAAGTTCGGTGGCGACTCTGTTCGAACGTTTTTTTCGCGTCCATCACTAGGATCGTATTTTTTTTAGGTACGACAAAGCCACAGAGTAAGTTTGGGGTTGTGATGACAATCGACATAATGTAATTTTGACTAAAAAATTCAGATGAAATCGGAGGAATGATGAGAAAAAGTCATGCTAAAGTATGAAAAATAGAGAAAAAAATTACAAAGAGTGGAGGAATTTGGAATTAGCAGAATTTGAAGAAAAAAGAGAAGAAAGATGAGCTTTTGTCCCTAGAATTTCTGTAACGCCCCGATTCTGAATTTCCTTTATTTTGAGTCCTTTCTGATTTAATTAATTGAATTATTATTTTAAATGTGAAATTGTGTGTTTAATATGTTATTTGTGCATATTGTGCTATTTTTGCCTACTTTGAGAGTATCGAGTAAAAATAGACCGGAGGGTATTTTGGGCATTAGTAATTATGTTAAGTGGATATTTTATGTGAATTAATTAATTAGTGTGTGGAAAGAATTTGAGAGGAAAGAAAAGAGAATATGAGTATATGAGAGAAAAAGAGAAAGTTAGTAAGAGAGAAAAGAAAAACAAAGGAAAGAAAGGAAGAGAAGAGAAACAGGAGAGAAAGAAGAGGAAAAACCTAGAACTTCAAGAAATCATCACCAAAGCTTTCGATTGTTCGGGTAAGGGTGTGAAACTTTATTATTCTATCAATGTGTATAATCATGTATGATTTTGTTGGATTGTTTTGGATTGTTGGTGGTTTTTCTACACTTTCCATTTTAGGTTGAATTTGGTTTAATCGATAGAAATCGTTGTCTAACGGTTGGAATCGTGATTAGATGGCATAGATTAGTCGGTATATGTTAGACTAAGGCTACTGGATATGAGTTGGAGTTCATCGGGTGATTTTATCGGTGGTTTTGGATTCTGAACAGCGGGGAGAAGTGGAAATCGCAGACGCTCGCTAGCAGTTCGCTAGGCGAGCAAGTCGCGAATGGTCGCTGGTAGTTCGCTAGGCGAGTCCGCAGCGAACGGTCCCAGACTTGGGACAAAATGGTATTGTGGTCTTTCGCTGGTAGCGAAGGGAGTAGCGAAGAGCTCGCTGGGGGTTCGCTGTGGCGAACGAGGTAGCGAGCAATGTTTGGAGGTTCTGTTTGCACTCGCTAGCAGTTCGCTAGGCGAGGAGGTAGCGAATGCTCGCTAGCAGCTCGCTAGGCAAGCGTGTAGCGAACGTAGCAGGATGGATTTCCCTGTTGTTGGGTGTTGTCGTGGCTTGGGGTTTCGGTTGCGATCGACCCTTCTTTGATTTAGTAGTTTATATGCTGGGTTGTGTTGTGTTGTGGGTAGCCGTATGGCGTGAATCCTAGATTATGAATTGTGGCCGCTTGGGCAATTATGTGCATTGTTTAGCCTGATTAAAAATCTATGATGTTTGTATGAATGTGTAGAATGCATGAGTATGTTTGTAAACATGTGTGCATTTCAAGAGTGTCATGAGTCATGTTGCATGTGAAGCATCATGGTATGCATTCTTGTGTCGATTGATTCCTCGGTGAATCTGCAGAACCTCGTGTGCCCTTGTGGGGTGTGAGCGATGGTTAATTATTGATTCCTCGGTGAATCTGCAGAACCTCGTGTGCCCTTGTGGGGTTGTGAGCGATGGTTAATTATTGATCCCTTGGTGGATTTGCAGAACCTCGTATATAACGATGGTTATTTTGATTCCGCGTAGAATCTGCAGAACCTCGTGTGCCCATGTGGGGTGTGAGCGATGGTTATTTGGTTCTTCAATTGAACCTGCTGAAATGAGTCGGTACCGCATTTGCATCTGCATAGAGTCGTGTGTCGGTCTCTATGAGTTGCATGTTGACATCCTGCATGGTGTATGGTGAATGAACATAATTGTAAATGTTTATATGAATTGTTGATGATTGGCATGATTGGTATGCTTGAAGACACATGTATGTGTGAATATATGAATATGTATGTTTTGTGTGTTCATGAACCGATATAAATATTGTTGACGCATATTGTATATGCATGATGTTCTATTTGTAAATAGATAATGTGAATACATTGCGATGTACGGTATGACGAGGTGAGTTGCGGTGAGAATGCGAAAGACGTATATTGGGTATTATGTATATATATATATATATATATGTTTTATGCATTGTTATTATGATATCGTTTCTCACCCTTCTGTTGTTTCTTTTAATGCTCTATGAGGCATTGCAGACTAGATTGCTGGAGGTATTTTGTGAAGCGTGGCTTCTTCCCTTTTTGGTCGGTCGGCTCTGATATGTAGCACCGGGTAGAATAGGATTTATTTTGATCCTTTTGTGATACATCTGAGTATGTATCTGATGTTGATATGTTTTGTAAAGCATGATGAATGATAACTGTATATGTGAATACATGTTTGGTGAATTATGAAATATTTGGATATTTCCGCCTTGGTTCTAAATATTTCTTGTGGGTGTTATTCCGTTGTTGCATATCTGTTGAGCAAGTGTTGTATGTGTTGGAATTTTTATGATAATGTGATATTTCCCTTTTATGCCATGTTGCAAATGTACTCTGATGAAATTTTAAATTTATGCCTAAATGATTAATTGTATTATTTGGGGGCATAGAAAGGGGGTGTTACATTAAGTGGTATCAGAGCCCAGTGTTGAGTCAGTTGCATCTGTCTCGTTGTTTTGTTGGTTGAACGGTTGTTTGACCATGTTGTTATTTTTGGGAATAATCAGAATATGGCTGGTCTAATGACAACGCGATGGCTGCGGCATTGGAAGCTATGGCTCGAGCGGTGCAGGGTGCGCCGAATGTGAATGCTAACGATGAGTTTAGAAAGAATCAACCGCCGGTGTTCAAAGGAAGGTTTGATCCGAACGGTGCTCAGATTTGGCTGAAAGAGGTCGAGAGGATCTTCAGAGTTATGAATTGCGCTGAGAGGAACAAGGTGAGACTTGGGTCTCACATGCTGAGAGAAGAAGCCGATGACTGGTGGGTCGGCATAAGACAAATTCTTGGAGTTGATGATGAGGAAATAACTTGGGATTTGTTCCGCACTGAATTTTTGAGGAAGTATTATCCGGAGAGTGTGAAGGGAAAGAAGGAGATGGAGTTTCTAGAATTGAAACAAGGGAACATGTCCATGGTCGACTACACGGCTAAGTTTACGGAGTTGGTGAAATTCCATCCTCACTATGATGCGGTGGCGGCGGAATTTTCCAAGTGTATTAAGTACGAGAATGGCTTGCGCCCGGAGATCAAGCAAGTTGTGGGATATCAGAGGATTCGAAGATTTTCGGACTTAACCGAATGCTGTAGAATTTTCGAAGAGGATAGTAGGGCTCGTTCTACTCACTATAAGAGTTTGAATGAGAGGCGAGGGAAGCAACCAGTAAGGAGTGAGCCTTATGTGACGCCTGCTGATAAAGGGAAGCATAGGGAACACTTTGTCAAGAATCCGGAGGAGGGAGTTCTGGTCCCGTTAAGTGCTATAGGTGCGGCGAAGAGGGGCACAAATCTTTTGAGTGTAAGAAGGCTGGGGAAAAGTGTGCTAACTGTGGTGGTCTCGGTCATGCTACAACTGAATATAGAAGGAATGTGATTAAGTGTTTTAACTGTGGGGAGGTTGGTCATATTAGTACGAAGTGTACTAAGGCAAAGCAAGCTCTGTCAAGCGGGAAGGTATTTGCATTAGCGGGTGCAGACACTACTAATGCGGATCGGTTGATTAAAGGTACATGCTTTACTAATGATATGCCCTTAGTTGCTATTATCGATACCGGAGCGACTCATTCGTTTATTTCTTTCGAATGCGCTAAGCGTTTGGATTTGTGTTTTTCTTCTTGTGGTGGTGATATGGTTATTGAGACACCCGCTTCGGGGTTGGTAACTACGTCTTCGGTATGTTTGAGTTGTCCCTTGACCATGTATGATAAGAACTTTATTATGGACTTGGTGTGTTTGCCATTAGAAGGATTAGATGTGATTTTGGGTATGAATTGGTTGCAGTATAATAGAGTTCATATTGATTGTTATCACAAGTTGGTGAGGTTTCCATCTTTGGGAGAGGAGGAGGAAGAGAGTTCTCTATCCACTAAAGAGTTGAAGAAACTTTTGGCGGATGAAGCTCAAGTGTTTTGTTTGTTTGCGTCGCTGTCGGTAGAGAATAAGGTTGAATTGGATTTGGTTCCAGTGGTATGCGACTTTCCAGAAGTATTTCCGGAGGACATTACGGATGTACCGCCAGAAAGGGAAGTTGAGTTTTCGATTGATCTAGTTCCCGATACTAGACCGATTTCGATGGCACCGTATCGTATGTCGGCATCGGAGTTGGTAGAATTGAAGAGACAATTGAATGATTTATTGGAAAAGAGATTTGTTAGGCCGAGTGTTTCTCCTTGGGGTGCGCCGGTATTGTTGGTAAAGAAGAAAGATGGGAGCATGCGGTTGTGTATTGATTATCGGCAGTTGAACAAGGTGACTATCAAGAATAAGTATCCGCTTCCTAGAATTGATGATTTGATGGACCAATTGGTTGGTGCCCGTGTTTTTAGTAAGATTGATTTGAGGTCAGGTTATCACCAGATTCGTGTTAAAGGAGAAGATATTCAAAAGACGGCTTTTAGGACACAGTATGGTCATTATGAATTTTCTGTGATGCCATTCGGAGTTTCTAATGCGTCGGGTGTGTTTATGGAATATATGAATCGTATCTTTCATGAGCAGTTGGATCGTTTCGTAGTTGTGTTATTGATGACGTTTTGATTTACTCTAAGTCCCAAGAAGAGCATGAAGAGCATTTGCGGGTTGTGTTGCAAGTATTGAAGGAGAAGCAATTGTATGCTAAGTTATCCAAGTGCGAGTTTTGGTTATCGGAAGTGAATTTTCTTGGGCATGTTATTTCTGGTAGTGGTATTTGTGTTGATCCGTCCAAGATTGATGCGGTGATGCAATTGGAGGCTCCTAAGTCGGTTACGGAGATCCGAAGCTTTTTGGGCTTGGCCGGTTATTATCGGAGGTTTA
>OZ012741.1:386160490-386205956 GCA_963859935.3 Lathyrus sativus
GTGATGCTTAATCTTGAAATTCTGGCACAGCTCTTTCATCATCTTGTTATTCAAATTCGAACCGTTGTCGGTGATGATCCGCTCAGGGATTCCATATCTGCAGATAATCTCTCGCTTGATAAACCTGGCTACCACTTGTTTGGTGACATTGGCATATGACGCTTCTTCCACCCATTTGGTGAAGTAATCGATTGCCACCAAGATGAACCGGTGTCCGTTTGATGCTGTAGGCTCAATCTTTCCAATCATATCAATTCCCCACATCGAGAATGGCCACGGTGATGTCATCACATTTAGAGGACTTGGGGGTACATGGACCTTGTCCGCATAAATTTGGCATTTATGACACCTCTTTGCAAACTTGAAACAGTTTGTTTCCATAGTTAGCCAATAGTAACCTTCCTGCAGCAGTTTTCTCGTTTCAATTCACCGGGATACCCTTTTTTGCCGAAGTCGCCGAATGTAGGTTTTCGACTTCGCGGGTGTACATCTTTTCAATTTTATCCCTAACCTTTGCCCGAACCTTTTTATTCTATTTTTGGTTCGTCGGGATGCCCCTTTTTTGCCTGGACTCTCTTTTTTTCTGTCCAGCGGGTCTCTTTCAAGCAAAGTATTTTTTAACTGCGTCCGAATTCACAGGAGACGAAAAGTCTTCACCATCCATGGTAGATAGTAGCAAGGCTCCTCCAGAGAAGACTTTCCTGACAACGTAAGGCCCTTCGTAATTAGGGGTCCACTTGCCCCTGTGATCTGTTTGTGGCGGGAGAATCATCTTCAGCACAAGGTCGCCTGTCTGAAAGCTTTGCGGACATATCTTCTTATCGTATGCTTTCTTCATCCAGCTCTGATATAACCGACCGTATGCGAGAGAAGCTAGCCTCTTCTCATCCATTAAGCTCAGCTGATTCAACCTGTCTTTTACCCATTCTGCCTCGTCAAGTTGGACATCTCGTAATACCCTCAAGGAAGGAATCTCTACTTCCAATGGTAACACTGCCTCCATTCTGTATACCAATGAAAAAGGGGTTGCCCCGGTTGATGTGCGTACCGTCGTACGATAACCGTGCAAAGCGAAAGGTAGCATCTCGTGCCAGTCTTTATAAGTCACGACCATCTTCTGAACAATCATCTTTATGTTCTTATTGGCTGCTTCAACATCGCCATTCATCTTGGGTCGGTACGGAGAAGAGTTGTGATGCTCAATCTTGAAATTCTGGCACAACTCTTTCATCATCTTGTTATTCAAATTCGAACCGTTGTCGGTGATGATCCGCTCAGGGATTCCATATCTGCAGATAATATCTTGCTTGATAAACCTGGTTACCACTTGTTTGGTGACATTGGCATATGACGCTGCTTCCACCCATTTGGTGAAGTAATCTATTGCCACCAAGATGAACCGGTGTCCGTTTGATGCTGTAGGCTCAATCTTTCCAATCATATTAATTCCCCACATCGAGAATGGCCACGGTGATGTCATCACATTCAGAGGACTTGGGGGTACATGGACCTTGTCCGCATAAATTTGGCATTTATGACACCTCTTTGCAAACTTGAAATAGTCTGTTTCCATAGTTAGCCAATAGTAACCTGCCCGCGGCAGTTTTCTCGTCATAGCATGCCCACCAGCATGTGTACCAAATGTACCCTCATGTATCTCTTCCATGAGCAACTTCGCCTCTTTCTCGTCTACACAACATAGCAACACCAAGTTGTAGTTTCTCTTGTATAGTACACCGTCTGGATTTAGATAGAAATTGCCAGCCAATCTCCCGAGAGTCTTCTGATATCGACTGGATGCCCCAGCCGGATACTCCTTGTTCTTCAGGAAATTCTGGATGTTAAAGTACCAGGGTTTATCATCCGATGCTTCGTCAATAGAAAATATGAAGGCAGGTCTGTCAAGCCGAGAGACAACAATCCGGGGAGCCTCGTTCCAGAAGTTAACTTTATACATGGAAGACAATGTCGCCAAGGCGCCAACCATTTGATTTTCTGCTCGCGGCACATGATGCAATTCAACCTTGTCGAAGAAAGGCAACAATCTCCTTGCATAATTCATGTATGGTATCAAGTTGGGCTGACGTGTCTCCCATTCTCCTTTAATCTGATTCACTACCAGAGCTGAGTCTCCGTATACATCCAGATGTTTGATTCGCAAATCAATAGCTTCTTCCAGACCCATGATGCAAGCCTCGTATTCCCCCCCCCAGCTTCATTATTGGTAACCGAAAAGGTCAATCGAGCAGTAAATGGGATGTGCGACCCCTGAGGAGTAGTAATGATTGCCCCTATTCCGCTACCATAGGAATTTACAGCTCCATCAAATATTAACTGCCATTTGGAACCCAATTCTGGTCCTTCGTCCGACAACGGTTCTTCACAATCTTTCATCTTTAGGTACATGATATCCTCGTCAGGAAAATCAAACCTCATCGATTGGTAGTCCTCAACAGGCTGCTCCGCAAGGTACTCTGACAAGACGCTACCTTTAATGGCCTTTTGTGAGACATATTGAATATCATATTCGGTTAACACCATCTGCCATCGGGAAATTCTTCCGGAGAGTGCCTGCTTTTCAAATACATATTTGATAGGATCCATCTTCGAAATGAGCAGGGTTGTATGATTTAGCATGTATTGCCTCAAACGTTTGGCGGCCCAGGCTAGCGCACAACACGTTTTCTCGAGCATTGAGTATCTGGACTCACAGTTTGTGAACTTCTTACTCAAATAGTAGATCGCATGCTCTTTACGCCCAGTCTCGTCGTGTTGACCGAGAACACAACCCATACTTTCCTCAAGAACCGTCAAATACATAATCAACGGTCTCCCGACCACTGGGGGTATCAAAACAAGAGGTTCCTGCAAGTATTCTTTTATTTTATCGAACACCTTTTGACAGTTTTCATTCCAGGCCACGACCTGGTCCTTCTTTAACAGCTTGAATAATGGCTCGCATGTTGCAGTTAAGTGAGATATGAACCGGGCGATATAGTTCAACCTCCCTAAAAACCCGCGTACTTCTTTTTCTGTTTTAGGCGTCGGCATTTCTTGTATTGCTTTTATTTTCGCAGGATCAACCTCTATTCCTTTTTCGCTCACGATAAACCCCAGCAGTTTACCCGATCTCACCCCAAAGGTGCACTTGTTAGGGTTCAGTCTCAGCCTGAACTTCCTAAACCTCTTGAATAGTTTCAGCAGATTCACCAAATGTTCTTCCTCCGTCTGGGATTTGGCAATCATATCATCAACATAAACCTCGATCTCTTTATGCATCATGTCATGAAAGAGAGTCGTCATATCACGTTGATATGTTGCCCCAACATTCTTCAATCCGAAGGACATCACTTTGTAACAAAATGTTCCCCAAGGGGTAATGAAAGTAGTCTTCTCCATGTCTTCTGGTGCCATTTTGATCTGATTATAGCCCGAGAAGCCATCCATGAAGGAGAATACAGAGAATTGAGCAGTGTTATCAACCAGCACATCGATATGAGGAAGCGAAAAGTCGTCCTTTGGGCTCGCTTTGTTCAAGTCACGGTAGTCTACGCACATTTTCACTTTACCGTCTTTCTTCGGTACTGGCACAATATTAGCGACCCATGAGGGATATTTTGTAACAGCTAGGAAACCAGCATCCCACTGTTTTGAACTTCCTCCTTAATCTTCACAGCCATGTTCGGTCTAGTTCTTCGGAGTTTCTGCTTAACCGGCGGGCATTCTTCTTTTAATGGCAGACGGTGTACAACCATATCCGTATCCAACCCCGACATGTCCTCGTACAACCAGGCAAAAATATCACTGTACTCTTTGAGCATATCAACCAACCTCTGCTTAACGTTGCTTTGCAGTGCGGCCCCTATACGGATGTTCCTTTCAACCCCTTCCGACCCCAAATTGATAATCTCAATGACTTCCTCATGAGGCAGAATGATCCTTTCTTCTTGTTTCAATAACCAGGTCAACTCTTCTGGCACATCGCCATCTTCGACAATCTCTTCCTCAGCCTGAAATACCGGGTGCTCGAAGTCGAAGCGAGTCATAGGCGGTTCATAGATGTCATCTGAAATAGTAATCCTGCAAAGGAAATGGTTAAATGCTTCAAAACACAGACAAAGCAAATAACCACGTTGCCATTTTATTGTAAAAAATAAAAACAGGAAAAACAAGGATCACAATATTTGTATATGAAAAACGCCTTTATTCATGATTAAACAATGTACTGTACATAACCAAATGGCCCTAAGCAAAATCATTGTGCCCCAAGTAGGGCACAGGATTATTCAACAATTAAAATAACAAATCATTACTGTTTAGTTGTCACAGGAACAGTTTCCTGGATAGACCAATTGCAGAGACTTTGTCCTGGCACACTTGGCTTGATCCATGCGTCCATATCACAGTCGCTATCTCCTTCTTCGGAATCGGAAACAACATTGATAGTCTCGTAGCATACTCCATTCTGTGTTATGGTTATTGGCCCTCTGAACCTGGGGGCTTCTGAAGAGGATGCTGATGACGAAGGATGATATCCGAGCCCGAACCTGTCGTTCTTCACGGGAATCTCCAACACCTGACCCCAACCCTTTGTTTCGCCTTCCCGTACTAGAGTTTGAGCCTCTTTATAAGATGACACCGCCACATCTGATATCTTGGGTATTGGATCCTTGTCTTTAATCTTTAGCCCTTCAAATGCCTGACAGGGTGTTTCATGAATCTCTCCGTCGACTTCCACGTATCTGAATGAAGACAGATGGCTAACCAGAATATCTTCTTCTCCACAAACAGTGACGAAACTATCCCCCACCATATATTTCAACTTTTGGTGCAACGTGGATGTGACTGCCCCGGCGGCATGAATCCATGGTCGTCTAAGAAGACAACTATACGCTGGCTGGATGACTATTATATAGAATTCAGTTTCAAAAATTTCCGGCCCCACCTGCAATGGCAACGTTATGGATCCAAAAACTGACCTTCGCGTACCATCAAACGCCCTCACCACTAAGTCACTGGGCGTGGAGAGAATCCCCCTGATATCCAACTTCATCATGGCCTTCTTCGGAAGCACATTCAAGGAAGACCCTGTATCCACCAACACACGGGACATGACCGTGCCCCTGCATTCAACTGAGACGTGTAACGCCATATTATGCTCTCTCCCCCTTGGGGTCAAATCAAAATCCGTAAAGCCCAAATTGTGCCCTGCGTTAACATGCGCCATCACCCTTTCTAACTGATTCACAGAAACATCTTGAGTAACGAAAGACGCGTCTAGGATCTTCAGCGAAGCGTTCCGATGGGCCTCGGAACATAATAGCAGTGACAAAATCGAGATCTTTGATGGCGTTTGCTGGAGGTGCTCAACAATTTTGTAATCACTTTTACGGATGAGCCTCATAAACTCTTCCACATCCTTAAGTGATGTCTCCTTTTCCTTTATCTGCGAGGGGCCACTCTCGTCTACCTTGGCTTTCCCCTTTGCCAATCTTTCTGCCTCTACCTCAGGCGATGTGAAGATTCTCCCACTTCTGGTCATACCTCCTGTTCCAACAACATTATCTACAACCCCAGCTGGTTGTTTATTTACTTCAATTTGCTCACCATCGCAATATACCTCCAACCCGTAAGTCCATGGTACTGCTTTAGTACTTTCAAAAGGGATCGGTCCTGCTTTAGTAATAGTGATCGTCGGCCGCCTGGCGGGCGCCGTTATCGTTATTGTTTTCCTTGGAATCGTTACCGTAGAAACATCATTCAACTCATCACACACTGCCTCCACCGGCTCTTCAACTGCGGTTCTATCAAACTGCAATGTTCCTTCGTTCATTAACGCCTGAATACCCTGTTTCAACTCATTACAACCCTCTGGCTGTATCCAACAATCCAAATAAAATTCGTCGCACCCCGGGAATACACCCCCTTTTAACAACCTGCTTTTGATCTCACCCAACGCCATCCGCCAATTGCTTCCAGGTTTTGATTTGAGCGGGCTCCAACCCCATGTACCACTCGAGTGACGGCCTTGATAGGCTGTCTTGAAAGAAATGCATAAGCATCCTTTCATCGTCTGAATACGCCGATATCCTTCTATAATAAGCGCGGACATGCACCTTAGGGCAAGTGTCCCCCTTATACTTGTCGAATGTAGGCGCTTTGAACTTCAGCGGTACCTTCAGCCCGGGCACCAAGCCCATAGTAGTCATGTCTAGTCCGGTAGAATTCTGATTAGCCATACCCTTCACCTGTTCTTCAAGCATTTTAATCCTCTGAGTATTATCACTGGGTCCTTCAAATCCCATGCCTCTTCCAGAGAAGGCGTCCTCTTGACAGTCTTCTCCCCAGTTCATATTTTCATTTCCGTACCCGTTATAACCAGTGTTGCGACCAAACCCTTGCGGATTAGTCATGGGACCTCGTCCCCCATTACCATAGCCTAGATTAACCCCGGCATGCCCGAAACCAGTGTTGACAGGAATCAATCCAGCACCATTTCCACCATAACCCTGGTTAGCGTTACCGAAACCGTCGTAGCCGAAACCCTGAGTGTTGAAGCCGAACTTTCCGCCCTGATTGTCGTACTCAAACCCCTGGTCATTATAGCCGAATCCATTGTTACCAAAACCATTACTGCCATTGAAGTTACCACCTCCCAGATTGGCATCTCCAAATCCAACATTGTTAACAACCGTCTCATTTCCATTCCCTACGTTACCGTTGCCCGTGCCAGCGTCATTGTTCACAACCACAACAGGTGGGGTCACTACGGGAGGAACCACAGGTGTAGGGGGCCCATCCTCATGAAGAGTCTCGACATGCACAGAGTTGTGGTCATTGTTGCCGTTCCCATCAGCCCGCGTCAGCAGCGGCTGCACCAAAGTCTGGAGATTCTCCTAGCCTTTAGCAATACTCTCCATGGCCTGCATGAACAAGTTCAACTTCTCGCGAATCTCCTGCATCTCCACCTGGACTTGATCCATGATTCTCTTGCAGTTGGTATGAGTAGAGTATCGATGAACTCTTTGTTCGTCAATCCTGGAAACCTGCATACGAAGGAAATAAGATACCGATTCACAAATACCGGTTATGCAATACGAATGCGGATGCGAATGTGTAAATATGCTACATGTTATATTCCCCCCGATTCTAGTTTCGGAGAGAAGGCCATTACGATAATGGAGTCCCCATCCAGTAAGCAAGGAATCAGAAAATCCTCATATATAACAAATGCCAAGAGGCTGAGTACAAGAGTACAACTGAATACAACTGAAGACACCTCGGCCAACAAGCCTGGCGATGGTCCAAATACAAGTACAAATAACAAAGGCAAGGCAAAGATAAATCAGGCCAAATGGCGGGCTCTGACGTCCTCCAAAATCCCCATTGTCTCTGAGTGCCCTAGTCGGGAGATCAGCTCCTGAATCAGTAAAGCATGCCGCTCGGTGGTGGACCTCAGCTTTTTGGCGTCGTCCTAGTAGGTTCCTTTGCCAAAACTCTCGTCAAATATGTACCTCTTGGAACCGGACTTTTCTTCATAACCTCTCGGCTTCTCGTCAATGTCACTTACTCTGAGCTCCGCATCGCTCCTAAGTGATGTCGCTTCAGTAATCTTTGCGTCTCGGGCTCTAATCTGTGCCTCTAGTGCGGAAATCTGCAGCTTCAGCTCGTCTTCACGCTCCTTCCGCTTGGCAAGCGTGGCATTCCACAAAGCTTCCCACTTGCTGAGACGGGCATAAGCTTTGCTTAGAAGTTCCTTCTTGGAAGTAAGCACCTTGCTAACACCGTTCAAGGCTATCCCCACTTTTTCTTTCTTGTTGGTCTCTTCCGTTATCTCCGATCCCAACCTGTTAATCAACTCAATCTGTTCCTTCACAGTAAAGGTGGTTTCCTTCTTCTCACGACGTAACTGGAAGATCTCCTTCTCTAACTCCTCGTTGGCTTTCTTCAGCTCCTCATTTTCAGCCAACAATTTGTTATATTTCTCACTCTCTTCTGCAGGAGGTACCTCAATTAATGGAAGATACAGGGGTTCCACAGCAGGATAAGGCATCAAGGAAGTACTAGCTCTCTCGCGGACCCAAGCCAAATAGGGATCATAAGCTCTGCTGTTGCTCTTACCGAGCAAAGCTTTCCCCCTCCTATGGATGTTATCCCATGCATGTCTCAATCTGATCAAAACAGCTGCGTCCAATAAGCCTGTGAGATACAGAGATTCCTGTATCTCCTTCTCAATGGGAGCATCCCTCAAAGCGTAACTGAACTGTCGTACCAACAATGAAGGATTATAGTTGATACAGCCTTTCCGTCCAATCAGGGGAACATTCGGAAAGCCGTTGCAACTATATATAATATCAGTACCAAGCATACTCCGATCAAACCAAATGATATTCTCCGCAGACAATCCCATCAACCGGGAAGACCAATCTAAAGTATCAACAACATCCACAAAAGGTCCTGTCTTCGGGAGGTGCCCCTGGAACCACCTGTACAAGAGCGGAAGACAACAGGAAACATTCTTGCCACGACGTTTCTCATTCTTGTAGTGAATGGAATCATAAACATCGCCCAAGAGAGTAGGAACTGGATTCTTTGAGGCAAGAGTCAGAAAGGCGTCAGAGTCGACAAAATCTGGCACATTAGGAAACAGGACAATCCCATAGATGCAGACAGCTAGAATAGCACTGAAGCAACCCAACATCCACTCTTCGCGCATTGCGTAACCTTCTCAACTAGGACAGATAGGTGAAAACCATAAGCTCCATTCAGCTTAACCAAGCCTCCCGGAAACTCAGAGGCGTCTAAGCTGACAATCTCAGTGAGTGTAGCCAACTCAGGCTCAGCATCAACATGTACAAAGGGCATTTGGTCCAACACAGGAACTCCCAACATCGCAGAATACTCCTCCAAAGTGGGTGCCAGAATATAGTCTGGAAATAAGAAACATCTCAATTGCGGCTCATAAAACTATAATAAAGTATACACCCTAGTCGTCTCGAATGCTGAAGGTCTGTATAACAAGCTAAGCAGTCTCCCATAAGATACTCTGAACTCAGCCCTCACACTCTCATCTGCCAGAGCAACTAAACCCAACAATGAACTGATATCTGGTGAATGCAACCGGTAAGCAACTGTCTTCTTCAGGGACTCCATGTCTGGCTAGAAGATATACTAGAATCAGAGGGGAATGATCACCTGCAACATAAATACATGTTAATGAAATGCAATCATGAAAATGCACATGCATATGCAAACAAGGGACCAAGTGCAATGCTGATGAACTGTGCTGTTCTGTACTGAAGCTTGAGAACCATCCAATCTTTATCTCAAACCAGGCCAACCACTCAACTGAACCCTGTCACCACATCTCACTGTTAGAGATAAACCGGGTGTTCTGAGGTCAACGGTTTCCTGCAAACAGACCCACCTACCCCTCACAGGTATGTACTTAACTCGCAGATGAGGTACGGCATCCTACGCGGGTTCAATGTCACAGACTTTCAAGAGCGATGATACGATACCCAGAAGGTGTGGCATCAACATCCCTTGAAGCGGCCTCACTTAGTTGAATCCCAATTGATAGGTTCCCAGAGTCGACAATCCTCGGGTCAGACAACTTGTCGAGCCCGAAGGGCCAGGCAAGAAGCATCAAAGAGAATCTCGTCCGAGCGTAAATTTCGTGGCTAGCTGGTGCGAGCTAAGCAAGCAGGCTAACCACTACTCTCTACTTCTAAGTCTATGTGTAACCTCAAGCCCAGGTCCGACTTATCTCTCAACAAATTATCCCCTTCCCACAGCAGCAATAATAATATAAGGCTGATAATAAAAGGCGGAAGGTAAAGATAGAAAAGTAAATCTACACAACACCCATGACAGGAAAACAAGCGCTAGGATTAACTCGCATATGGGATATCCCCCTCCCCAGCAGAGTCGCCAGCTGTCGCTACTGCAAAAATCGGCGCCGGCTGAACAGAAGAGTCGCCACCGTGCGTTATTTATCCCAAAGGAGGCAAAGGAAACTCTCGAAGTAAAACTAACGCAAAGACGGGAAAGGAATGGTCATCGCAACCAAATCCTGGATTCGGGAGTCGGTTACGCAAGGGGAAGGTATTAGCACCCCTCACGTCCGTCGTACTCGACGGGATCCACGCTTGTTTTCTAGTACGGATTGTTATTCTATCTATTCTACAGGTCTGGGGTTAAAAGAAAATAAAATGACTCGGCAAAGTATCACACTTTATGCCTACGTATTCCCGTCTGGAACGAGAAATCAGAGTCGACGTAGTTCGCCTACCTACTGGAAAGGAGGGGAAGGTTGCTCGCTAGGATATCGCATCCTATGCCTACGTACTTTCATACAGCATGAAAGATCAGAGCAAACGTAGTTCGGGCCATGGAAGACACAAGCTTGTCTGACAATTTTTTTATCTCCTTATGAAAGGGTTTTTCCTGATTAAGAGCCCAAGCGGACAAAAATGACACTTTGATGTTTGTTTTCAGTCTTTTACGCAAGAACTATTTTTTCATGAGGTTTGCAATCTCTGACGCACTAGAGACTATGATTTGAGGGTGACTACGTCGTATGTCACCCTAAGGGTAACACACTAAGTAATCAGATTACTGAAGAGTGACCCTCCAGCAACCTTTCTCAAATAGCTTAAGGCTCGTAGCGTACGGCATCGATCGTCCTTATTACTGTGTTTTGAGTTGTTCTGAGATAGAAGAGAAGTCTAAAACCTAGGGTTTGAAAGGGAATCAAAACTACCCTAATGTTGTCATGCATGGATTAACACCTAATGTCTGTCATAATCCCCTCCTGCGCAGAGGAAATCAGAGATCCTAGGGGATAAACGGAAAAGAAAAAGCAGATATACAGTAAACAGTAAATTGCATGAGATGCAGCAAAACAAGCGAGGCAAAGGAATCATACTCAACCTCGAACCTGGGAAAACAATAGGCAAAGTGAAACATCTTTACCTCAAACCTAAGGGAAAATCAACAGACAATACAGCAAAGAAAATCACACCCAATACCAGCTCAGACAGCCACACCAGCTCTTACAGCAAGCATATCAAACAACACTAGCTCTGGCAGCTACAGGTGATTAACAGTAAAAAAGTTGACGGCAACACCTTCAGGAAAGATCCCATCTTCACTCTCCAATGATATTCAAGCTTCAGATAAACTCTTACCTCCAATAATCTTCAGCTTTAGCAATCAATGAATCGAAACAACAAACAACTTCAAGCAGCAGCAAAACCCTAATCTTCAACAGATATCCAACTTTGACAGGTACAAGCTTCCTCTTATCCAATCTTCAATGAACTTCTTATCTTCAACAGGTCTTCAACTTCAATGCAGACACTCACAGGAGAGAATCAACTAACAGATGAGGTTGTAATGTTAAGCTGCTTAATGATAACCCAAGGAAATCATTAAGACCTTAACACAGCAAGTGAAAGGTATCCTCAAAAGTTATACTCTCTAGGGTATGCCCCACTTCCCTCCAAAGTAGAGATGGAACTTCCCTAATAGGACTTTGTATCATTGGATAGAATAGAAGCAAACAATGCATTCTATGTTTGATGGAAGAAATGAACTAATTCTACAAAAGCTCTCCCTAAAAGCGTAATTCTACCAACTCCTAAAACAAACTTAAAAGAGAAAGAAAGCTCTAATCCAAGCCCCACTCTTATAGCCAAAGCATCTTCATCATATCCAAAAGCTCGTATAAAAAGGAATCCAAAGTCTTCAAGCTCCAAGTCCACCAAACGCTCCAAACAAGGCAAAGCACTCAAGAGAGAACACCGAAAGCAACAATCATTTGCAAAACCAAAAAAAAATAGCAAAATAAATTGTAAAATTCTAATAAAATTCCTATGTGAACATGCATGTTTGAAAATTCTAAAATTCCAGAATCAAGACCTAAATCAATTTCTAGGTCATCTAAACAATTCCTAAATGAAATTTGGTCATGGGAAACCATTATTTGGGAAGGCTCTAAACTACACACCTAAAACAGAATCTAATCAATTTTAAAAAATCTAAGAAAATTCCAACGGAAACATATGTATGTCCTCTAAATCATATCGAAAGAATCAGCTCAAAAGCATAAAGCATCAAAGAGAATAAAATTAAGCAAACATAAATATCAATTATGCATAACAATGGATATTAGCACAAAAGAAAATTCGTAACTAATTTAAATAAAATCCGAAAAATGCAAACTCAACTCCTACAGTTTCTTAAGACAATCAAGATCTAGAAAAAAAAATTCATAATTTTTTGATCATTTTTACTATTTTTAACGCAATTAATCCAAACAGCTATTAAAACAGAAAAAAAGAACGAAAATGAATTAAACTAAGTTAATGTGTATTGGGCCAGGGGTGCGAACAACAGAATTCCAAAGCAATGTCCGTGTGGGCCTTGCGAGTGGGGGTGGGAACAGTACCCGCGCAGTACTGTAGCTGTTCCGGCGGTGACATTTTTTCGGTAACTTCCGAGCAACATAACTCCATCGATTCTTAACCGTTTTGCACGAAATTTTAGTCAAACTTGAAGGAAAAAAATCAAGGATTCCAAATATGCTCTTGGATTCCATCAAAACTCCATGATCAAAGAGATATATCATCATCAAGAAAACATACTCATCCAAAAAAGTCTCTAATCCTTAATTTCTTGATCCTAATTTCATCTATACATTTTTCAGATCCTAACCACATGAATAATCTAATCTAGTTCGTCCTAAAATCATAGAAAAAGTGAATTTCACATACCGGCTTTGGAGCGTCGAAACGGAGTAGTTGGAGCTCGTTTTTTCTTGCCAAAAAGTGCGGAAAACCTTTGTTGAAGTTTGTTGGAGAAGATTAAATTCTTGATAACTCTTGAAAATGCCTTGAATCCAACTTTGATCTCTCACTTTTTCTCTTCCAAACTCCAATGTCAATCTATGGTTTTTGCACAAATGAATCATCAACCCTTGCTTTGAACCTCTTCACAAGTATATATAGAATGTATTTGAAGACCCTAGAAAGTTCTAGATTGATCCAATGAGAAAATCAACTTCTCATGTCATGAAAATCTCTTCTTATGCTATGCACATACCATCTCATGTTTTGGCTTGCAATTCACTTGGTTATGAGTTTAAATTCTCTCCAAATGAGATATTGGAGGTGTATGGATGGAAAGGAGCCTTGCATTTGCTTGGAAGTGTGGTTTCGCATATGTGCCTTATGATGCAAGTAGCCCATTTACAAAGCAAGTCCTTGAAATAACTCTCAATTCAAAATTGTGGCAATGCTATTGTCTTTAAAAATGCATTCTACAATCAAATTGGTATGTCATATGGCTTGTTTGTGACCTCTAACCCAAAATTTGATTTTTCCTACCAAACTTTATTTATCTTATTCCCTTTTTTAGGCCATTTTAAGTGACTTTTTTGAAATAAGCCGATCAATCCACCATGATGACTTATTTGACCTAAAAACATCATTTTAAGCACATTCCATATTGAACAATTTTTCATTTGAGAAGTGGAACATGGAGATTTTGACCTATGCTCAAAAATGACCTGTAATTCAACTTTCCCAAAATACCCCTGGATTGCCAAGACCATAACTTGAATTCTACAAATCCTCTTGAGGACTTATAGTACTAAAACTAAATCTAAGATCAAGATATAAAACTCTTATGTTGGCCAAGAATCCATTTGAAAACTCCTTGATGGGCAAAAGTTGCTTGGAAGTCAAGTGACTTTCACAGATAAATTTCAGTATCCTCTGGGGACCCATAACTTGCAAGAACCATAACTTGAGTTCTATAAATTTCCTTGAAGACTTATAGTACTCAAATTAAAGCTATTGAGATGTTATACAAGTTTCATGTTGACCAAGAATTCATTTGGAGCTTGCATTTTGACTTATCTGGCTTGGAAGATAGGCCTAAATTATGGTTTTTTTACACTGAAACCCTAATTTAGTAACTCCTCTTCTTCTTGATTCCTTTTGATTTCTCCTTGGCACAACACCACACATGCATCCACATACCAATTCATGAATTCCACATACTCCAAGTAGGCCTTGATGCCCTCCAATCAACCATTTGACCTTGGGTTGACCTAGGGTTGACCCAGATGAAACCCTAGTCGACTGCATTCAACTGTAGCTCTGGTACTTGTATTAATGATTTGTCTCATCTTCAAAATGACCCTCTAGGTCTTCCATGATCTTTGTACACCTTCCATGGCTCACACACTCATTGATGATCTTCAACATATCCCCCAGATTGGGAGAGAAATCTACTGGTTGACCTTCAAACTTCTCAAAGCTTCAACTTATTTCTTGATTACTTGGATGGTCTTGATCTTAAATAAAACCCCTTGATGGGCCTCTTTCTGATAAAAATGGCACTTGATCCCTTGTTAGATACCTTGTTATTCTATGTTATGCAAATGATTAGACTATGTACATGACTTAGTATGCAAATGACAATGCAATTGAAACATAAACCAAGTGAAATAGGTTGAGCAAATTTTAGGGTGCAACACCAAGTATTGGAGATTCCCCACAAGCAAGACAAGTTTGGTTTAGGGTACCGCCCTTCATTTTCTTCATCCTTGCAAAGCGCACCACGCTATAAAGGACCTGTACAGTTCACTAAGGGGGGAGTTATCTTCGGAAGGATCAATGTTGTGTCAGACAAAGAGGGAGATAGTGATTGTGATATGGATGCTTAGATCAAGCCTTGCACTCTGGGACAGAGCCTGCGCAACTGGTCTATTGAAGAATTCGTTCAAGTGACAACAAAACAATAATTCTTTTTTTTTCCGATTATTGTACTACCCTATGTTCTACCCGGAGCATAGCGGTATTTTGTTTCAGGGCCTTATTGTTTATGTTTGAACATTGCTTTATCAATTAATCAAAGGGCGTTTTTCTCATTCAAAATTTGTGATCTTTGTATTTCTTATTTTTATTTTCACAATAAAATGGCAATGTGGTTTGTACTCGTTTGCATATCGTTTAAAACATTTAACCATTTTTATTGCAGGATTCCTATTGCAGATGACACCGACTTAGAATCTCCTATGAATCGCTTCGACTTTGATAAACTGATATATCAAGTTGAAGAAGAGATTGATGAAGATGAAAACTTGCCTGAAGAGCTAGCTAGACTCTTGAAATAAGAAGAGAAGATTATTCTGCCTCATCAGGAGGAAATCGAGGTTATTAATCTGGGTTCTGAAGAAGTTGTCAGAAATGTTCGGATAGGGGCTGCGCTGCAGAGTGACATCAAGCAAAGACTGATCGAGATGCTTCGAGAGTATAGTGACATATTTGCTTGGTCGTACGAGGATATGCCCGGGCTTGACACTGATATAGTGGTTCATCGCTTGCCGTTGCGCGAAGAATGTCCGCCGGTCAAGCAGAAGCTTAGAAGGACAAGACCAAATATTCCTGTACAAATCAAAGAAGTCCAGAAGCAGTTGGGCGCTGAATTTTTAGCTGTGACAACTTACCCTCCATGGGTCGCCAACATCGTGCCTGTACCTAAGAAGGACGATAAGGTACGGATGTGTGTAGATTACAAGGATTTGAATAAGGCGAGCCCAAAGGACGACTTCCCGCTCCCTCACATTGACATATTGGTTGACAATACTGCTCAATACTCCGTATTTTCCTTCATGGATGGTTTTTCCGGTTATAACCAAATAAAGATGGCACCGGAAGACATGGAGAAAATGACGTTCATTACGCCATGGGGGCGTTCTGCTATAAAGTAATGCCTTTTGGGTTGAAAAGCGCAGGGGCAACCTACCAGCGGGCTATGGTCACTTTGTTTCATGATATGATTCATCATGAGATTGAAGTCTATGTTGATGACATGATAGCAAAGTCGCAAATGGAGGAAGAGCATTTGGTCAACTTGTTGAAGCTGTTTGAGAGGCTCATGAAGTTCAGATTGAGGTTGAATCCAAATAAGTGCACTTTTGGAGTTCGGTCCGGAAAGTTATTGGGGTTCATTGTCAGTGAAAAAGGAATCGAGGTCGATCCTGCAAAGATAAAAGCTATACAAGATATGCCAGCGCCGAAAACAGAAAAGGAGGTCCGTGGTTTCCTGGGAAGATTGAACTACATTTCTCGATTCATATTTCATCTCACAGCCACGCTAGAACCAATGTTTAAATTGCTAAAGAAAGATCAGGCGGTCGTCTGGAATGAAAACTGTCAAAAAGCATTTAATAAGATAAAAGAATACTTGCAGGAGCCTCCGATATTGATACCCTCAGTAGCTGGAAGGCCTTTAATCATGTACTTAACGGTTCTTGAGAACAGTAAGGGTTGTGTTCTTGGTCAACACGATGAGGCTGGAAGAAAAGAGCATGCGATCTATTATCTGAGTAAAAAGTTCACAGACTGTGAGTCCCGTTACTCAATGCTCGAGAAAATGTGTTGCGCACTCGCTTGGGCTGCCAAATGTTTGAGACAATATATGCTTAATCACACAACCATGCTAATTTTGAAGATGGATCCGATCAATGTCTTCGAGAAGCAAGCGCTCTCAGGAAGAATTGGCAGGTGGCAAATGGTACTGACAGAGTACGATATACAATATGTTTCCCAGAAAGCCATCAAGGGAAGTGTTTTGTCAGAGTACCTTGTTGAACAGCCAATCGAAGACTATCAACCAATGAAGTTTGAATTTCCTGACGAGGACATCATGTTCCTCAAAGCGAAAGATTGTGATGAGTCGTTGCCCGACGAAGGTCCAGAGAAAGGTTCTCAGTGGTAGATGATATTCGACGGCACTGTCAACTCCTATGGAAGTGGAATAGGGGAAATCATTACAACTCCTCATGGTACTCATATCCCGTTCACCGCCAGGTTAACATTCCCTTGCACTAATAATGAAGCCGAGTATGAAGCGTGCATCATGGGTCTGGAAGAGGCTATTGATTTGAGAATCAAGAATTTGGATGTATATGGCGATTCAGCGCTAGTGGTTAATCAGATCATGGGAGAGTGGGAAACTCGTCAGCCAAATCTAATTCCTTAAAAATATTATGCAAGGAGGTTGTTGCCTTTCTTTGACAGGGTAGAGTTTCATCATGTGCCATGAGCAGAGAATCAGATGACAGATGCTTTGGCAACGCTATCTTCGATGTATAAAGTGAATTTTTGGAATGATGCTCCAAGAATAGTCATCTCTCTCCTTGATAGGCCCGCTTTCGTATTCGCCATCGAAGAGGCTGCTGATGGTTGTCGCTACTGCGAAAAACGAGGCTGGCAAAACAGAAGAGTCGCCACCTATCATTATTTATCCAACAGAAAGGGAAAGGAAATGATCGGAAAAACCTGACGAAAAGGTATAAGACAAGGTCATCGCAACCGATGTCTGGATTCGGGAGTCGGTTACGCAAAGGGAAGGTATTAGCACCCCTCACATCCATCGTACTCGATGGGATCCATGCTTGTTGTGTTTATCTAATGGGTTTTTTATATCTATCTACGCTAAAGGTCTGGTCTGAAAAGAAAATAAAATGACTCGGCAAAGTGTCGCACTTTATGCCTACGTATTCCCGTCTGGAACGAGAAATCAGAGTCAACGTAGTTCGCCTAACTACGGGCTACGGGGAAAGGTTTCTTGCCGAGATATCGCATCTCGTGCCTATGTACTTTCACACAGCGTGAAAGATCAGAGCGGACGTAGTTCGGGACACGAAAGACACAGGTTTGTCTTTTTTATCCGAGTAGGGTTAACAGACGGTTCCAGCAGTTTGGTGTATGCAGCTCGCTCGACGGAGACTTAGGCGTTTACCGTTTGCGGTAGAACCGGGAGTTAACAAAACTTTCCTTCTGAAAAGGGTTTCCAAGAATTAAAGGTCCAAGAGGACAAAAAGAGTTTGATCTTTGTTTTCTGTTTTTTAAAGAAGTGTCTTTTTATGGATGTTTGCAACTGATATCGCACTAGAGACTATGACCTGAGAGTGAATGCATCGCATGTCACGCAAAGGGTGCCATACTAAATATCCAACAATCCTTTCTCAAGTAGCTTAAGGCTCGTATCGTACAACGTCAATTAACCTTTATTATTGTATCTTGATTTATTTGAAGATGAGAAGAGAAAAGACACACTAAAGGGGAACTGATCCAGCCCTAAAGTTGTCATGCAAAATTGATCCTATGGTTGAGGTTAGGAGGAAACTACCTAATGTTATCATGCATGGTTAGAACCCTAATGTCTGTCATAACTTCTCTTGAACAAGAGAAGTCAGAATTCCTAGGGGAACATGGCAATGGAAAACAAACAACAAAAGAAATAACTGTAAAGAAACAACTGTAAAATAAAATGCATGCAATGCAACAAACAAGCAGAAGGAGTCAAGCTCAATTTATAGAGCAAGCAAGCCCAAAGGCAACACACAAAACACAGGCAAGGGAGACAGACTCAACCTTAAGCCAGCAAGCAAAGCCAATCAATAACAATCAAGCAGAGGGAGAAAATCAACCTCTAAATGCAGACAAGCAAAGGGAGCTATTCTCAACCTTTAGGATGCTCCTAGTCCTAGAATCAACTACATGAGAACCTAGTCTAATACAACACACCAAACAGTCACACAAGCAACAATCAAGACAATCAGGAAAAAATAGCAGACAAAACAACAGACAAATAACTCCAAGCCCAAGCCATCTTCAAGATAAGTATTCATCTTCAAGCTCCACCAAAAGATAAGAGAATTAACATCAAGGTTGTTGAATGATGATGGGAAGCAGGAAGGAAACCAAGGGAATCCAACCTGGCACTCAACCAGTCATCTGAGAAAGGCATCCTCAAAGGTTCTACCTCTTGTGAATTGCCACACATCCTTCCAAAGGAAAGATGAGGCTTCCGCATAGGGACCTTGAATCATAGGATGAGAATGGAAAGCAATCAAAGCAATCCATGTTTATTTGAAGAAATAGAAATCAACTAAGCTCTTCCTAAACCCTAATTGAACAAGCTCAAAGAAAGCTACTAAAAGAAGGTCTAAACACCAAAACCAAGCACCACCATCAAGCAAACAGAATCTTACACATGTCTAAAACACCAACAAAGAAGATTGGCAAACCTATTATGCACTAAAGGCCACCATTGAGGTCATTCTAAAGCAAATGCTATGTTGAAAGCAACTTAAAACTAGCCTAAGTACTAAATCCAATTAAAATACTAAAACTACTTCTAAAATCCTAGGAAATTTTCTAAGGGAACCTAAACATGTTAAGGACCTATAGTAGAAAGGTCAGGGATCAAATCAAATGGGAAGGCCACCTAAAAAAACCTAGAACACAAGGTATAAAATGAAAGCCCTAAAAAGGAAGGTCTAATAATCCTAATCCAAAACAGAACCTATTTTCATCTAAAAAATCTAAATTAAATCATAGGGGATCATGCGTCTCTAATCTACCAGCTAGCAAAAAATCACATCCAAATACCATCCCAAATGAAAGAACAAAAATCAGCAAAAACATGGATAAAAAATGCAAAATTAAAGAAGTAACAAAAATAAGAAAATGCCAAATAAATTGAAAATCAGGCAAAAATCAAATATAAAAGCACAGAAAAATCACAAATTAAATCTAGAGCATAGACATATTTTTACTTTATTTTTCTGATGATTATTGAAATTATTATGAATTTTAAATGAAACAAGTAATTAAAATAAAAGAAAATGAAATAAACAAAAATAAAATGCAAGAATAAAACATAAGCGTTGGATGGTTGGACTGGTCAAGGCATCCAAGGGATCTAGTGTTGCCAGCGCATAAATGAAGCTACATCGTTTTGGTTCAGTCAAAGGAAAATCTGAGATTAAGTCGTGGCCATTGGATGAGGGGACTTTGTCAACATTCTAACCAGATCCAAGGGTGCACACTTCGTCTTCCTTGTTTGAAACTTCAGATGGAGGGAAACAACAGCGGTGGCCGGAGAAAGACGCCGATCGTCTTCTCCGGCGAGACATCACACGCAGGTCCTCAAACCTCAACCAAAACCATACAGTCTCACTCCAAAATTCATGCTGATCTCAAATATCATGTTCATTTTCCCTGATTCCTTCTAGATCTTAAAATACGATAGCAAACATAAAATGCTCCAAAGTTTTGATCAACACAAAACCTCAATCTAAAACCACAGATCTACTCCTCATGCTTCACTGATCATCCTAAACTACTTAGATTGTACTAAAACCTCATGATCAAGCCAATTCAACTCCAAATAGAAATTCAGTTGCATCTTAAATTGTCTCTAATTCTTCAAATATTGATCCAGAATCCATCTAGTAACCTTCCTAAAGCCTAACCACATGCTAAAATATGCTAGATCCACACGAATCCACAGCAGATTTGAAAGTTACATACCTGTGTTGGAGCTTCAGATTGGAGCACTTCCACTGTGATTCAAGCCTCCAGATGATGCAGATTCCTTCCTTGATGAATGATAAAGCCTTTAGAAACCTTGAGCAAAACCTTGAGCAACCTTGAGCAAAACCTTCCTCTGAACTTATATAGAAGTGATTTGTGGGCTTTAGAGGTCCAATTGAGGCCCAAATCAGAATATCCACATTTCAATTTTTCTCCAAAAATTCAAAAATGGTATGCACGAATTTTCACTCAAAGCTTCCCCAAGAAGCTTCAATTTCCTTGCCCGTGGTCTGTGGAAAGTGTATGGATCAATTGGAGAGCTTAAACTCATCTCATGATCAAGTTTTGAAGTGTTACTTATTTGTGAAGTTACAAGTTAAAATACCATGAATTAGACCTCAAATGAAAATTCCAATAATGCCAATGTGCTTAGAATGATGTTTCTGATTAAAATGAGTACTCACTTGGCCTTATTTGAACACAAATGAATTAATCTTGAATTTTTCACATAAATGCCTTTAAATTCTCCTTTTGTCAATTTCTTTCAAACCAAGTCTCGCCCTAAGCCAAATCAATTCATCATGAGGACATGGTTGACCTAAAAACATCATTTTGAACAAGTTTTGTGTTGAACAAAATTTCATTTGAAGCTTGCAAGATAGTGAAAATGACCTATAATGCCAAATGACCTATAATCTTACTTTCCCAAAATACCCCTAACTTGTAAACCTCATAACTTGAGCTCTACAAATCAGATGGAATACTTCTAGTACAATTTGGAAAGCTAAGATCAAGACCTACAACTTTTATGTTGGTCAAAAGTTCCTTGGAAGTTGGTGAACTTTCACAGACAAATTTCACATTCCTCAGATGACCTGTAACTTGTCTGGACCATAACTTGAGTTCTATAAATCCAATGGAGGACTTCTAGTACTCAAATTAAAGCTAAGATCATTCTCTACAAGTTTACTGTTGGCCAAAAGTGGAGATGAAACTTTCATCTTGAGATAAGTGGTCTTGATGTTAGGCACTAAATATGGGATTTTACCTTGAGAACCCTAATTTAGCAACTCCTCACACTTTGAACTTTTCTTGAATTGATCTTGGAATATCACCTCATGTATCCCAACACAACTATCCATGATTAAAAAGACTTAGAAATGAACTTTTATCCTCTTCAATTGCACAATTGACTTAGGGTTACTCAGATGAAAACCCTAATTGCAACACCCTCAACTGTGGCTCTTCACACTTGGCACAATGGCTTGTATGAGCTCCACTATGACCTTTAAGGCACTCTATGAGCTCTATCCACACACTCTCTCCTTGATCAAGGCTCCACAACCCACTGATGGTCTTTAATTGGTCCTCAGAATAAGAGATTAACCACATACAAACAACTGAACTTCTCAAGAACCCAACCCTCTTCTTGGTGACTTTGGTGACTCCTCAAGCTTGAAGAAGACCTCTAGATAGGCTCCTTTTGATATAAACCACACTTGTTCCCCTGCACAAATGAAAAATGCTATGCTATGCAAATGTTAGAACAATGCAATGTTAATGCAATGAAACATAAACCAAGTAAGAAAAGGTTAGGCAAATTTTGGGGTGCAACAGCTGCCCCTATTCAAGCGGCTTGAACCTGACTGGATGAAATGCGAACGACTTTCAACCAATCGAGGTAGAAGACGGTTGAATACCAAAGAACCCAGAAATTTCCTAACCGAAGAAATAAACTGCACAAACTGCTTTGGGAACCAAAAAGATCTAGATAACTGAATCCGGTTGTCACGGAAACAACTGATCAATCATCTGATACAGAACATGATTTCAATATCAACCACGTGCGTGACGCCACAGGCACTCAATCAACAATCAACTTCCAATATGCTACAATAAGCGAGCACTACGTAAAGCGCGTCATCTACATACTATCCGGGATCTTCTACATCCGAAGAAACGAGCATCGCACTAAATAAAAGTGCGGAATGTCAATGTACTATCTTTTGACCTTCCATTTCCGAAGAAACAGGCATACGCTAAATAAAGAGAATCATCCCTGTACTATCCGGGATCTTCCATTTCCGAAGAAACGGGCATCACACTAAATAAAAGCGCGGTACTGTCAATGTACTATCTTTTGACCTTCCATTTCCGAAGAAACGGGCATACGCTACGTAAAGCGAATCATCCCTGTACTATCCGGGATCTTCCATTTCAGAAGAAACGAGCATCGTACTAAATAAAAGCGCGGTACTGTCAATGTACTATCTTTTGACCTTCCATTTCCGAAGAAACGGGCATACGCTACGTAAAGCGAATCATCCCTGTACTATCCGGGATCTTCCATTTCCGAAGAAACGGGCATCGCACTAAATAAAAGCGCGGTACTGTCAACGTACTATCTTTTGACCTTCCATTTCCGAAGAAACAGGCATACGCTACGTAAAGCGAATCATCCCTGTACTATCCGGGATCTTCCATTTCCGAAGAAACGGACATCGCACTAAATAAAAGCGCGCTACTGTCAATGTACTATCTTTTGACCTTCCATTTCCGAAGAAACAGGCATATGCTACGTAAAGCGAATCATCCCTGTACTATCCGGGATCTTCCATTTTCGAAGAAACGGGCATCGCACTAAATAAAAGCGCGGTACTGTCAATGTACTATCTTTTGACCTTCCATTTCCGAAGAAACGGGCATACGCTATGTAAAGCGAATCATCCCTGTACTATCCGGGATCTTCCATTTCCAAAGGAACGGGCATCGCACTAAATAAAAGCGCGGTACTGTCAATGTAATATCTTTTGACCTTCCGTTTCCAAAGAAACGGGCATACGCTACGTAAAGCGAATCATCCCTGTACTATCCGGGATCTTCCATTTCCGAAGAAACGGGCATCGCACTAAATAAAAGCGCGGTACTGTCAATGTACTATCTTTTGACCTTCCATTTCCGAAGAAACGGGCATACGCTACGTAAAGCGAATCATCCTTGTACTATCGGGGATCTTCCATTTCCGAAGAAACGGGCATCGTACTAAATAAAAGCGCGGTATTGTTAATGTACTATCTTTTGACCTTCCATTTCCGAAGAAACAGGCATACGCTACGTAAAGCGAATCATCCCTGTACTATCCGGGATCTTCCATTTCCAAAGAAACAGGCATCACACTAAATAAAAGCGCGGTACTATCAATGTAATATCTTTTGACCTTCCATTTCTGAAGAAACGGGCATACGCTACGTAAAGCGAATCATCCCTATACTATCCGGGATCTTCCATTTCCGAAGAAACGGGCATCACACTAAATAAAAGCGCTGTACTGTCAATGTACTATCTTTTAACCTTCCATTTACGAAGAAACAGGCATACGCTACATAAAGCGAATCATCCCTGTACTATCCGGGATCTTCCATTTCCGAAGAAACGGGCATCACACTAAATAAAAGTGCGGAATGTAAATGTACTACCTTTTGACCTTCCATTTCCGAAGAAACGGGCATACGCTTCGTAAAGCGAATCATCCCAATGTACTATCTTTTGACCTTCCATTTCCTAAGAAACGGGCATATGCTACGTAAAGTGAATTATTTCCATTTCCGAAGAAACGGGCATCGCACTAAATAAAAGCGTGGTATCAGGCATCCGAAGACTTGAACAAGCAACTCTACGGGGAAAATCTGGCAACAACTGTAAAGTCTAATTATGAAGCCGTTTAATGCTGACGTAACAACCATTCGAGGAAAACTCTGCTGGGGAAATTCTGACGACAAACTCCAAAGTCTAATTATGAAGTCGTATAGAACTCTTCCGAGGAATTTCTGACAACAACTCCAAAGTGTAATTATGAAGCCGTTTAATGCTGATAACAACTCCAAAGTCTAATTATGAAGTCGTTGAATGCAACCCGAGGAAAACTCCGCTGGGGAACAAGAGAAACTTAACCAAGCAACTCTGATGAGGGAACATATGATAGGAGGAACGTTATCATCACATATCTCATGTCAAGAATTTGAATATCCGAAAACCATCCTGAACAAGAATTCCAATTACCTGCAGGGAAGAACACCTGAAAACAAAGAGGTAACAAACCTGGCTTATGTAGAGATGGCAAAAAAATCCATACCCGCGGATATCCGTGGATAAAATCCGTCATGGATATAGGGATGGTAACTTAATGGATATCCATGGATAAAATAAATGGATATTTAAATATCTATTTGTTAATGGATATGGATACGGGTTTAATGATATTCGTGCCCACGGATATCCATATCCGTTAATAAATTATAAAAATTATTCAAATACCATTAGTTTATCATACCTTTTTTTTTCTTCTTCTAAATAAATTAGTCTTCTTATATTTCTTTCTTTTTTAAAAATTTTCTTTGAAGAAAACCTTTCACATTTCATTTAAATTATATTATAGATTTCATATGTAAACCCTTCAATACTACATCCTCACTTCAACAATTTCACAGTCCAACCAACTAGTGTCATTATTCCTCTGTCAAATCAGTGTCTCCTTTCCTACTCCTCTGTCGTCCGCTCTTCCATCATAACTCACAACCATAATATCTTTTATTTTTTTGGTTAAAAATGAAATACATGTAGATTATGTTTGGATCTAATATGTTTTTGTAAATAGGAAGAAAATTAATGTGATAAAATTTTATTGTTAAATTAAGAACGAATAGTATGGATGTTATATGATAATAAATTTTTGTGTCTTTAAATGAAAATAAAAATATTTTTTTTACAAGTTAATTTTTATAAAAAAATATTATCCATGGATATCTGTAAATATCTGTGGATACCATAAAATCTACGAATTACCCGCTTAAAGGATATCTGCATGGATATGGGGCGGATATGAATATCATATTTATCCAACAGGGTGGATACGAATATCATAGTATCCATCCCCATAGATATCCATTTACACCCCTAGGCTTATGTTTCAAAATGCACATGTGGGAAAAATGGCGTAATGCTCCATACGGCATGGAAATGTTACGCGTTTGGGTAGATGCAAATATGCTGCAGATATGATGATATATGCAAGATGCAAATGCAGGCCCAGGTTGCCGGAGAAAAGCTGGATACATAACCGCTTCAGCAAAATAAATGCTGAAGACAAAGCCAACTCCGCTGGGGATAACCGGGTATCACATAATTATCCCAGCAAAATAAATGCTGGAAAGGTAAACCGACTCCGCTGGGGGAGCAACAATCCTGCTGGGGGATAGCTTAACAAATCTGGAGTTACGAACTCTGCTGAGGATAATCAACCTATTGGAGGAAAGACAACCTGCTGGAGAATAGAAAGAGCCATCCTGCATAGGGATAATCCTTTCAAACCATGGAAAACCTGGATGTGCCCTGTGGGGATCTCCCTGGGGATTAAATGTACACACGACCACCGTTGGGGATGCACATCACTGCCTCACCGCTCGCTAACTCGCATCCAACTCTTCTGGGGATATAGATACGACTTTCATCTACTGGGGAGTAATAAGTTCACCTAGAGCCTGCTCCTACGTTAAGGGACTATGGCTGGGAAACACGATCCCTTATCTGTTTGCTGCGAAGGTAACGACCCTGCAAAATATGAGCAACAACAAGATCTCCTATACAAAAGGAAATATCCAGGTCAATAGTCGTGACAGTTGCTCAGTCAATTCAAAGTTTTAACAATTATTGGTCGAGGCCTGCAAGTTTATGCACGTGCAAGTTTATCAAAACATCGGAATTTTCCACAAACAAAACAGTAAAAGTTAAAACAAGAAACAAACATCAAGTACTGAATAGTATGTGTTTATTGATACGGGCCTGTAAATAGGCAAAGTTTTGTACAATGGATGCAACTCCTGAAAAGAGGAAATTACAAGATAAATACAAATATGCACAGAGGTACAAAGGAATTTGTATACCTGTCGGCAACGTGGTACAGACGAACACCATGAGCTGATCCTCCTATGACTCGCCTGACTTCGACGCTTTCCCGATGCTCCATCCTCGGAAGAGATTGACTTGGATAATCGACCCTCAGGTACTCCCAAACCACTAAGCAATGCAGTATCAAACTCGGACCGCAGTCATTTGCTTTTTCAATCCCTAACTTTTGCCTGAATCGCCCTTTGCGGGTTTTCGATTCACCGAGATACCCTTTTTTGCCGAAGTCGCCTTTTCAGGTTTTCGACTTCGCGGGTGTACATCTTTTCAGTTTTATCCCTAATTTTTCCCGAACCTTTTTCTTTTTCTTTTTTGGTTTGCCGGGATGCCCCATTTTTGCCCGGACTCTCTTTTTTCTGTCCAGCGGGGTCTCTTTAAGCAAAGTATTTTTTAACTGCGTCCGAGTTCACTAGGGATGTAAAATCCTCGCCATCTATGGTGGACAACAGTAAGGCTCCTCCGGAGAAGACTTTTCGAACGATATATGGACCTTCATAGTTGGGAGCCCACTTGCCCCTGTGATCTGATTATGGTGGGAGAATCTTCTCCAGCACAAGATCGCTCGTCTGAAAGCTTCGAGGGCGCACCTTCTTGTCGTAAGCTTTCTTCATCCGGCTCTGGTATAACCGACCATATGCGATAGATGCAAGTCTCTTTTCATCCATCAAACTGAGTTGATTCAGCCTATTCCTTACCCACTCTGCCTCATCAAGTTGGACATCGAGCAAAACTCTCAAGGAAGGAATCTCAACTTCTAATGGTAGGACAACCTCCATACCATACACCAATGAGAAAGGTGTTGCCCCGGTTGATGTGCATACCTTCGTACGATAGCAATGCGAAGGGCAACATCTCATGCCAATCTTTGTATGTCACAACCATCTTCTGAACTATCCTCTTGATATTCTTATTGGCCGCTTCAACAGCGCCATTCATCTTGGGCCGATAGGGAGATGAGTTGTGATGCTCAATATTGAAATTCTGGCACCATTCCTTCATCATCTTGTTATTCAGGTTCAAACCATTGTCAATAATGATTCTTTCAGGGATGTCGTAACGACAGATGATGTCCTTTTTGATAAACCGGGTTACTACTTTCTTGGTAACATTAGCGTAAGACGCTGCTTCAACCCATTTGGTAAAGTAATCAATAGCTACCAAGATGAACCGGTGTCCGTTGGATGCGGTGGGTTCAATTTTCCCAATCATATCAATGCCCCACATGGAGAAAGGCCACGGGGACGCCATAACATTCAAAGGGCTTGGCGGCACTTGAATCTTGTCTGCATAAATCTGGCATTTATGGCATTTCTTCGCAAACTTGAAACAATCTCTTTTCATTGTCAGCCAATAATACCCTGTCCGTAATAACTTTCGAGACATAGCATGTCCGCCGACATGCGTGCCAAAGCTACCCTCGTGGACCTCCTCCATAAGCAGATTAGCTTCTTTCTTATCAACACATTGCAACAACACCAAATCATGGTTTCTCCTGTACAGAACACCATCGGGATTCAAGTAGAAATTTCCAGCCAATCTCCTAAGAGTATTCTTATCACGACTGGATGCCCCAGTCGAATACTCTTGGTTCTTTAGGAAATTCTGGATATCAAAATACCACGGCTTGCCATCGGAAGCTTCCTCAATGGCGAATATGAAAGCGGGTCTATCAAGGCGAGAGATAACTATTCTGGGAGCATCATTCCAGAAGTTAACTTTGTACATCGAAGACAATGTTGCAAGAGCGTCAGCCATCTGATTTTCTGCCCATGGCACATGGTGAAACTCTACTCTATCAAAGAAAGGCAATAACCTTCTCGCATAATTCATATACGGTATCAGATTGGGCTGACGAGTCTCCCATTCTCCCTTGATCTGATTCATGACTAGCGCGGAGTCTCCATATACATCAAGATTTTTAATCCTCATATCAATAGCCTCCTCGAGACCCATGATACACGCCTCATATTCAGCTTCATTATTGGTAACTGGAAATGTCAATTGGGTAGTGAACGGGATGTGCGTCCCATGGGGTGTTGTAATGATTGCCCCAATTCCACTTCCATATGAATTAACATCACCGTCAAAAATCAATTGTCATTGGGAACCCGACTCAGGACCTTCACCATGCAATGGCTCTTCACAATCTTTCATCTTTAAATACATGATATCCTCATCAGGAAAGTCAAACCTCATTGGATGGTAATCATCGATTGGCTGCTCATCCAAGTACTCTGACAGTACGCTACCTTTGATAGCCTTTTGCAAGACATACTATATATCGTACTCGGTCAGTACCATTTTCCATCGGGAAATCCTTCCTGAAAGTGCCTGCTTTTCAAAGACGTACTTGATCGTATCCATCTTCAAAATTAGCATGGTTGTATAGTTTAGCATGTATTGTCTCAGACGTTTGGCAGCCCAAGCAAGTGCACAACACGTCTTTTCGAGCATTGAGTAACGAGACTCATAATCTGTGAACTTTTTACTCAAGTAGTAGATCGCATGCTCCTTTCGTCCAGTCTCGTCATGTTGACCGAGAACACAACCCATACTATTCTCAAGAACCGTCAAGTACATGATCAGTGGTCTCCCTGCTACTGGGGGTATCAAAATTGGAGGTTCCTGCAAGTATTCTTTTATTCTTTCAAACGCCTTTTGACAATTTTCATTCCAGACAATTGCCTGATCTTTTTTCAACAGTTTAAACATTGGCTCACACATGGCTGTTAAGGTGAGATATGAACCAGGCAATATAGTTCAACCTCCCCAAAAAACCACGAACCTCTTTCTCCGTTTTAGGCGTTGGCATTTCTTGTATCGCTTTTATTTTAGCAGGATCAACCTCTATTCCTTTTTCACTAACAATGAACCCCAGTAGCTTTCCAGATCTCACCTCGAAGGTGCACTTATTAGGATTCAACCTCAGCTCTGAACTTCCTAAGCCTCTCAAACAATTTCAGAAGATTCACCAGATGCTCTTTCCTCCGTCTGGGATTTGGCAATCATATCGTCAACATAGACCTCGATCTCTTTATGCATCATGTCATGAAAGAGTGTCATCATAGCACGCTGATATGTTGCCCCAACATTCTTCAAACCAAAGGGCATCACTTTGTAGAAGAACGTTCCCCACGGGGTAATAAAAGTTGTTTTCTCCATATCCTCTGATGCCATCTTAATTTGATTGTAGCCCGAAAAGCCGTCCATGAAGGAAAAACACAAAGAATTGAGCAGTGTTGTCGACCAACACGTCAATATGAGGAAGCGGGAAGTCATCCTTAGGGCTTGCCTTGTTCAGATCCTGATAGTCAACGCACATCCGCACCTTACCATATTTCTTTGGTACAGGTACTATATTGGCGACCCAAGGAGGGTAAGTTGTAACGGCTAGGAAACCAGCGTCCCACTATTTCTGTACTTCCTCTTTAATCTTTACAGCCATATCTGGTTTCGTTCTTCTGAGCTTTTGCTTGACAGGCTGACAGTCTTCACGCAATGGCAAGCGGTGGACCACAATATCAGTGTCTAACCCAGGCATATCTTCATAAGACCAAGCAAAGATGTCACTATACTCTCGAAGCATCTCGACAAGTCTCTACTTGATATCACTTTGCAGCGCAACCCCTATCCGGACATTCCTGACAACTTCTACCGAACCCAAGTTAATGTTCTCAATATCCTCCTGATGAGGCAGAATGATTCTCTCTTCTTGTTTCAAAAAACGAGTCAGCTCTTCTGGTAAGTCGTCGTCCTCAACAATCTCTTCCTCGGCTTAGAATATTGGGTGCTCAAAGTCGAAGCGAGTCACAGGGAGATCTTGATTGGTGTCATCTGAAATATGAATTCTGCAAGAGAAAGGGTTAAATGCTTCAAATGATATGCAAACGAAGCATACAACCACATTGCCATTTTATTGTAAAAATAAAAATAGAAAAACAGGGATCAAAAAATTTGCATGAGGAAAACGCCTTTATTTGATGATTAAAAGAAAGCATACACATAAGCAAGTAAGCCCTGAAATAAAATCACTATGCCCCGGGGTAGGACATAGGATTGTACAATAATTGAAAAAACAAGGCATTACTGTTTCGACGTCACTTGAATAATGTCCTGGATAGTCCAGTTGCATAGGCTTTGTCCTGGCTCGCTGGGCTTGATCCACGAATCCATATCACAGTCGCTATCTCCGTCTTCACTGTCAGACACAACATTGATCTGTTCAAAACTAACTCCTCCTGGAGTAAACACAATCGGCCCTTTGAACCTTGGCGTGCTCTGTGATGAAGATGATGACGACGGACGATATCCTAAGCCAAACTTGTCCTGCTTAACAGGAATCTCCAGAACTTGACCCTAACCTTTGGTTTCTACGGCTTGAACTACCGCTTGGGCTTCTCTGTACGATGACATAGCCACCTCTGGCCCACTGCTTACGACAGGAGATTTGTCTCTGATCTGCATTCCTTCAAAAGCTTGGCACAATGTCTCATGGATCTCACCTTCCACTTCGACATATTTGAATGATGACAGGTGACTAACCAGTATGTCTTCTTCCTCACATATGGTGACAATGCTACCACCGACCATATATTTAAGCTTTTGGTGTAACATAGACGTCACAGCCCCTGCAGCATGAATCCAAGGTCGTCCCAGCAAGTAGCTGTAAGCTGGTTGTATATTCATAATATAAAACACAGTGTCAAACACCTCTGGACCAACCTGGATTGGCAAAGTCAGTTCTCCAAACACGGACCTTCTAGTCCCGTCAAAAGCTCTCACTACCAAGTCACTGGGCGTGCAAATTATACCTCGGGTATCTAGTTTCAACTACGCCTTCTTGGGCAAAACGTTCAAAGATGAACCAGTGTCAACAAGGACATGAGACTAACAATGCCCCTACACTCAACTGAAATATGCAACGCACTGTTGTGGTTGCGGCCCTGGGTGTCAAATCAAAATCTATGAAGCCAAGGCCATGCCCCTCATTCACGTGCGCAATCACTCCTTCGAGTTGATTAATGGATATCTCCTGGGGTACATAGGCAACATCAAGAGCTTTCAGCAAAGCGTTCCGGTGAGCCTCGGAACAAAGCAACAATGACAAAATCGAGATCTTGGAAGGTGTCTGCTGCAGATGATCGACAATTTTATAATCACTCTTCCAAATTAATCTCGTGAATTCTTCCACGTCTTTGGTCAAAGCCTCTTTTTCCTTCTCTTGAGAAGGTCCTTCTTCATTGAATTTACCTTTCCCCTTGGCAATTCTCTCGGCTTCTACTTCTGGTGACGCAAATATTCTGCCACTGCGGGTTATGCCCCCTTCCCCCACAAGGTTATCAACTGACCCTACCAGCGGGCTTGCCAGGTTAATCTTCTCCCCATTGCAGTAAACTTCCACCCCATAATTCCAAGGGATGACTTTAGTGCTTTCATACAGAATGGGTCCAGCTTTGGTTATTGTGATAGTCGGTCGCTTAGAAGGCGCCGATATCGTGACAGTCTTAAATGGGATCGTAATCGTTGTAACTTCACCTTGCTTTTCAGCTATTGCCTCAACAGGCTTCTCTTCAGCAGTACGGTCGAATTGCAATGTTCCTTCTTCAATCAACCCTTGAATACCTCTTCTCAAGTTATCACAAACCTCAGGCCGGGCCAAACAATCAACACAATCTGTATCACAACTAGGGAACACTCCCCCTTTCAGCAATATGTTCTTGACAAAACCCAAAGGTGTTTTCAATTCATCCACATTCATGACCAGATTCAGACAGGTATCTTTCAAAATTGCACCCACCTGCACAGATTCGTGAGCTGGCATTGGATTTTTCTCAATGTTGGGTGCCTTATTACCAAAGTTTATAGCCTTGTTATCTATCAAATCTTGCACCTTGTGCTTGAAAGCATGGAAGTTCTCTATGCTGTGACCGGGTGCCCCGGAGTGGAATTCACAATGTGCATTGGCATCATATCCGAAAGGAGGCATGCCCTTTAACGGAGCCAACGTCTTTTTCTCAACAAGCTGCAATTGTAACAAAGTTGGAAGAAGCTGAGCATACGACAATGGAGGTGCATCAAATACCCTTTTTACAGTTCTATCCCGACCTTGGTATCTTTGTGGAGCAGAATTTTGTCGTCCCTGTTGCTGCTGTGGCTGTTGTTGTTGCTGTTGAGGTACAATAATTGTCACACTAGCAATCTACTGCTGACGGTATTGGCTTTGACCTCTACCTCTTCCTCGGGAGCTGTATACTGAATTAGTATCCCCCTGCTTCTTATTCCCAAAAAGCCCTTTTACCACCTCCAGCTGAGGTGATTCTCCTGCTTGAATCTTACCTATCTTGACGCCATTCTCTATGTGTTCTCCTAAGAGTATCAACTTAGAAAAGTTACTCGTCGTACACTTGATAAGCCTGTCATAATACTGTCGCTACTCGAAAAATACGCGCAACGAAGGGGAAGGTGAAAAGGAAAAGGACAGAAGAGTCGCCACCGAACTTTATTTATCCCATGAGAGGAAAGGAAAATATCGAGAAAACCTCAAGAAAAGAACGGATAAGATGGTCTCGCAACCACGATTGGGTTCGGAAGCCGGTTATGCGAGGGGAAGGTATTAGCACCCCTCACATCCATCGTACTCGATGGGAACCATTTGTTTGTCGACGTGTGATTATTTGCTTAAATATTATGTTATAAAAGTGTTCCACGGGATAGTAAAAAAGGTTTAGAAACGGGGAAAGAAAGGTAGCGGGGGGAAGAAGGGAAAGAACAGACTCGGTAGGACTTCGCGGTCCTAGGCCTACGTATTCTCAATGGATATGAGAAAATCAGAGTCGACGTAGTTCGAGAAACTACAGATATAAGAGATTGTGCTCGGCAAGGATTGTGGCCCTTGTGCCTACGTATCTTTACTTGAAAGAAGTAAAGAATCAGAGCAGCCGTAGTTCTGCCTACGATTTGTTGATGTTTTTATGGATGATGCTATCGTACACATTCTAGCAGTTAGGTGTATTGCTGCTCGCTCGTTGGAGACTTAGGCATTACCTGTTTGCGGTAGAACAGACATATCATATCCTTTTCGAAAGATAGGTTTTCGCCATGCCAGGCAAGATGTCACATTTGATTTGTTGAATTATTTTTTAGGGGCGGGATAGGTCCTTGGATAGTAACCCCCTATGGGTAGTACCCAATTCTTTATCTCAAAGTTTTTGTTATGAAAGGGTGTGGCGAACATAGCGTCTTCGTATTGAAAGACGAGTATCAAAACCATACACACTACAGTGAGCGTCTCGACACTCGGAGAGGAAGAAGTCTACACTTAATCCTCTCTCTTTAGTTCAATACAAGGAGAACTTCATTCTCTTTTTAAAGTGTTTTTGTTACGAAAAGAAGTTTAAAAATGCGCTCGGTAGCGGACCGAGGTTTTTAGGTGACAAAGGTTGCGGGAGAAATTTGTGGGAAGATAGGTGGCGGATAAAGTCACGTCTTCGTATTGAAATACGAGTATCGAGACCACCCACACTACAGTGAATATCCCAACACTCGGAGAGGAAGAAGTCTACACTCAATCCTCTCTCTTTAGTTCAATACCAAGAGAATCGATTTATTTATTGTAAGTGTTTTGAAAATGCACTTGGTACAGGGCCGAGGTTTTTTAGGAGAAAAAGGTGTGGATGAAAACATCTTCGTATTGAAAGACGAGTGTCAAAACCACCCACACTACAGTGAGCATCTCAACACTCGGAGAGGAAGAAGTCTACACTCAATCCCCTCTCTTTAGTTCAATACAAAGTGAACTTTATCCTTTTGTTAAATATGGTGAATTGGCTTAACAATCGTTTGAGAAAATCCGCTTGACGTTGGGTCAAGGATTTAATTGTTTAAAAAAGGTTTGAGGTGAAGCAAGCAAGGTCGATGGCGGACGCACAAGGCGGCCGACTTACAAGGGTTAAAATGGCTCGATAAAATCGAGAGTTTGCTTTTGAAAATGGTTTTTGGAATCAAAAGTCACCAAGGACAATAGCAACATTCCTACTAAAATCATACAACATATGGGATTAGTTGGCTAAAAAAAATCGAGACATGCAATAAAAACGGCACGAAGTGGGGTAACACGGGTGGCACGAAGTGGAGGTAAAAATAACAAAAATAAGTGGAAAACAGTGGGGTAACACGGGTGGCCGTGTTTTATGACACGGCCCGTTTCATAGGGTACCTGCAATGTGAGTTTTTAGGGCATGGCAGAGGTGCAACACGGGTGGCCGTGTTGTGTGACACGGCCCGTGTTGTAAAGTCTGGGTGAAAAATGATTTTTTGGGGCAAAAAGAGGTGCAACACGGGTGGCCGTTTTGTGTGACACGGCCCGTGTTGTGAAGCCTGGGGTTTTTGGATGTTGAAACCTCAAACAGAAGTGCAACACGGGTGGCCGTGTTGTGTGACACGACCCGTGTTGGGCGACACGGGTGGCCGTGTTGTGTGACACGGCCCGTGTCAGGCTACCAGAGTGAAAAACCCTAACTTTTTTATGTTTTTCTTTCGTTTTTGTGGTTTCTTGAGAATGGTTTCTTGGTCCCTTTAGAACCTTACATGATACATACAATACAACAACACATAAAAGAGTAAACAAAATGAATGTAAATAGCAAAAAAAGTAAAGAGAGAAAGGTTGGAGGAAATGGATACCCAAAAGCTTTCTATCCTTCTTGCAAGTCCTCCTTGGTCTTGGTTGAATGTACCTCACTCCTCTTCACTCTATGTTGTGAAGGTTTTGTTTCTCTATGATCCTCTTGGTTCTATATCACTCTCTTTTTTGGTTTGCAAAGCTTCCTATTTTTCTGGTTTTTAGGGTATTGTTTGCTCTCACTATTTTCTGTTTTTCTCTTCTCTCTTACTCTCTCAATCTTGTGTATGTGAATGATAGTGAATGTGTTTGCAGCCCCCTCTCCTCTCTTATCTCAGCACATTAGGGTTTACTCTTCCTTCAAGACTTCAAATCCTTACTTAGAAATGTCCAAGGCAACTTTCTTCATGTCACTCTCTTTCTTTCCATTTCCATGTATGTTGTTATGCTGTATTTTCTGCACTATTGCTAGGCCTTTTTTCTGCAGCACTTTGTGTCTTGTGACCTTTTGTTGGCTTATGCTTGGACATACCCTTGTGGTCAATGCTACTACTTTTTGGACAGAATTTCAAATTCTAATATTTAGATGCATTATCATGTGCTATTCCCTTGGTCTTGTGACATGTGATCTTGTGACATGAAGAAATTTGTCACCTCTTGCATGGGACTGTTTTGCCATGATTAAACATGCATACTCTTGGTCCTAAAACATTCCAATGTTGATTTAATCCTTGCATATTTCTTGGATGTTTGTAAGCATAATGTAGACTTGGTGTGGCATTACCATAACATGAATTTGACTAGAGACTTGAATGAAGTATTAGAAATAAATTAATTTCTAAACATTACTTAGAGTTGAAAATCTTGCAACAAATGCCATTCTTGTAATGTCACAAAACTTCTCTTTATAATATTCTTGCCTTTAATCTTGAATTCATGATGGATTTCCTTTATGTCATTGAATTTGAAAGAAATGAAGAAATGAGTCAAGCCTTGAAAGAGGGCAAATTTTGGGGTGCAACAAATACAACCCAACAAAAGTGCCCATGAACATATCCACCAACTCCCGCTGTACGATGGGTGGGTGCACCCTAGCTGCAAGCTCACGCCACCTCTGGGCGTATTCTTTGAAACTCTCGTCGTTCTTCTGAGAGAGATTTTGGAGTTGGACCCCTGTTCGGCGCAAGGTCGCTGTTATATTGGTAATGCTTGACAAAAGCTTCCGCTAACTCTTTCCAGCTACCAATCTGAGTAGGCTCTAACCCCATATACCATTCCAATGACGGTCCCGACAAGCTATCTTGGAAAAAATGCATCAGCATCTTTTCGTCATCAGAATAAGCGGACATTCTCCGATAGTAAGATCGCACATGAACTCTCCGGGCAAGTATCCCCCCTTATACTTGTCAAAAGTGGGCGCTTTGAACTTGAGTGGCACCCTCAAGCCAGGAACCAATCCCATGTTAGCCACGTCCAACCCCGTGGAATTCTGATTAGCAAGATTCCTCATCTGTTTTTCCAACATTTTGAACCTTTTGTCATTGTCAGTGGGCATCTCAAGTCCTCTTGACGATCTTCGCCCCAGTGAGAATCCTCGTTGTCATACCCAGCATAAGCAGCATTATGCCCAAAACCATTCTGATTGAACCTGGGACCATACCCCGCATTACCAAAACCCTAATTTCCAGCACCTGTCCCGAAACCAGCATTGTGAGCATCCATTCCAACACCGTTGTTACTGGCGTTACCAAAACCTGCGTTACGGAAGCCCTGATTGCCATAACCCTGATTTCCGTAACCCTGATTGCCATAACCTTGATTACCACCAAAACCAGCATTGCCAACACTAATACCCATACCAGTATTTCCGGCACCAAAACCAGCATTCCCAGTTCCAACATTGAAACCAGCATCCCCACACCAATATTTCCATTGGTTTCCACATGCCCATTACTGTTACCAGTCACATTTCCATTCCCAGCTCTGTTACCGTTCTCAGTCATGTTGAGGACAACCACTGGTACAACATCACTAGCTTGGAGAGTCTCACCATGAGGAGGATCAGTAGCAACTCCACCATGTAGCACACCTTGACTGTCAACCCTGGCGATCAGAGGCTGCACCAGAGTTTGCAGCTGCTCCTGGCCCTTGGCTACAATTTCCATCACTTGCATGAACTGCGCCATCCTGTCGCGCATCTCCTGCATCTCAGTTTGCATCTGATCCATGGCTTTCTTGCAGTTGCTTCTGGTAGAGTAGCGATGAATTCGCTGATCGGGAAATCCTGGAACCTGCATCAATAGAGGATTAGGAGACAACTAAAGGTACCTTCTATGCAAATGATTTATGCAAATGCAAACGTGTGTCTGTGCGTTAGGGAGATTTTCCCCCCGATTCGAGTGCCAGAGTGCTAGTGCTGATAACAAGAAGTCCGGATCTAGTCACTGAAATAATATCTCATATATATATGGACCAACAAGGCAGCAGTACAATGTCACTAGATACATGGGTAATCAATAGCATGACCTTGACCAACAAGCCTGGTGATGGTTAGCCTACAACAAAGATCAGAAAAAAAATACAAAGGGCTACATAGATAATCAAGTGCGACAACAAGCACGAAACTCTTCTAGCAACTCCTTTGTCTTGGGGTGATCAGGCCGAGTAAGTAACCCTTCAACAAGCAACTCTCTCAGCATAATAGTGCACTGGAGACCTTCAACAGAATCTTCCCACACGCCCTGGCCAAAGCAATCTTCTAACCTTCGCTTCTTAGACTCGAACCTCTACTTGTGATCTTTCAGGTTAGAGATAGCTTTGTTCAGCATGTCTTCAGTGGCATATCTGCGAGCAGTTTCCTCAAACATCTTCTCACTAGCCTTTACTTGAGCTTTTAATTTGGAGATCTGCTGTTTCAATTTATCTTCCCTCTCTTTGTTGTTGGCTATGATGACATTCCACTGCTGATTGAACTTGGAAATTCTCCGGTATGCTTCATCCAGATTCTGCTTCTTAGTGGCCAGTACGTCATTGACAGATTTGAAGTCCAGACCCAAACGCTCATGATCAGCTATCTGCTTAGTCAAGTTCGTGCCTAACCTGTTCACCAGCTCTGTCTTCTTCTTGAAGGAGTGGACGACTTTGTTTCTCTCACTTCTAAGTTGTGCCAGCTCTCTCTCTCTCTCTCTAACTCTTCGTTGGCCTTTTTCAGCTCTTCCTTCTCAGATATCACCTGATTATACTGCTGAATTGGCACGGTAGTAGGCTCTTCAACCACTGGTGGGCATTCTGGCTTGGCTGGTGGAAATTGCATCCCTATGGTCTCTGCTCTGGTCTTGATCCAGGTCACATACGGAACGTAAGCTTGGCTATTGCTTTTACCCAACAATGATTTTCCTCGTCTACTGATATCATTCCAGGCATGCTGAAGCTTAGATAATATATCCCCCTCTAGAAGACCGGTGAGGTACAGAGATTCCTGCACCACTTCATCTTTTGGTGGACCCCTCAAAGCATAGGCAAACTGTCTGACAAGTAGAGATGGATTATAGTTGATACAACCCTTTCTTCCAATTAAAGGCACATTCAGAAAACCACTGCAGCTGAATATGAGCTCAGTACCTAACATATCTCTATCAAACCACACAAGGCTCTCTATTGATAAACCCGTCAAGCGCTTTGACCACTCAGTTGTGTCTGCAGATGAAGCAAAGAGACCCTTCTTGGGAAGGTGACTATCAAACCATCTGTAGAGTAAGGGCACACAACATGATACATTCTACCCCTCCTATTTTTGTTCTTGTAATGGATGGAATGATATACATCGCCAATCAAGGTAGGAACTGGATTCCCTATGCAAAGATATGAAAGGCATCCAAGTCTACAAAATCAGGCATGTTGGGAAACAAAATGATGCCGTATATGCAGAGGGCAAGAATGGCGTTGAATACAATCGAACAACCATCTTTGGCACACTGTTGGGCTTTCCCAACTAGAAACTGCAGAGAAAATCCAGGAACCCCATTCCAACTGGACAGGATCAACTCAGAGGCATCCAAATGAAGAGAAAGAGCTAGATTAGCCAGATTAGGTTTAGCATCCATATGAACAAAAGGTATCTAACTCTTAACCTGTACACCCAACAACTAAACATACTCCTCTAATGTAGGTGCAAGAATGAAGTCCGGGAAAGTGAAGCATCTCAATGGAGGATCATAGAACTGCAGCAAGGCATACAACCCATTCAACTCATACACAGAAGGTTTATGAACCAAACTGAGCAGCTTCCCATAAGATTTCCTGAATTCCCCTCTCACTGTATCATCTGCCAAGGCAATCAAACTGGACAATAGAGCAACATCGGAGTAGGGAGCTTGTAGGCCACATTCTTCTTCAGAGATCCCATGATAGCACAACAGAAGGAAAGAAAACCGAAACCGAGGGATAATATGAACCTACAACACAGACACACGTTAATGATATGCAAATGAGTATGCAAAATGCAAAATGCAAACATGCAACAGGGGATCAAGATGGCTGTTGAGGAGACCAAAAGCTCTGATTCAACACAATCACAATACCGCTCTGATAATACAACCCTGAAGAGGACCAATAAATATGCACTATCGAGAACAACCATATCTCTGATGATAAGAATCCTCTGAGCCTAACAACACTGATTCACTGTCAAGAAAACCAGGTAGTCTGAAGGTTAAGGTTTCCTGCAATAACCCGACCCCGCTCACAGGTATGGACCTAATCACAGACAAGGTACGACATCCTATGCATTTCCCAGCGTCACAGACTTTCAAGAACGATGATACGATACCCAGAAGGTGTGGCATCATCATCTCTTGAAGTGGCCTCACTCAGCTGAGTCACAAGTGATCGGTCCCCAGAGTCGACAATCCTCCAAACCAACAACCCCTCAGGCCCAAAGGGCCGGAAAAGAAGTCAACCGGGAGAACCTCGTCTGAGCGTGGATTTCATGAGACACTAGTGCCTGCAAAGCAAGTACGCGCCCACTAATTTCCACAACTAGTACTAAGTACACTCAAGCCTGGGTCTGGCTTCTCACTCATCAGAGCCCCTTCCTACAACAACACAATAATACTATCATACTGAAAATAAAATGCGAAAAGAAAAGTGCGATAAATAAAAACCAACAGGTAAACACACAAGTGCTAGGATTGACTCGCATAGGGAACCAGAGTCCCCAGCAGAGTCGCCAGTTGTCGCTACTGCGAAAAACGAGGCCGGAAAAATAGAAGAGTTGCCAAATTTCGTTATTTATCCCACATAAAGGGAAAGGAAACAATCAGAAAAATATGACGAAAAGGTATAAGACAAGGTCATCGCAACCGATGTCTGGATTTGGGAGTCGGTTACGCAAGGGGAAGGTATTAGCACCCCTCACGTCCATCGTACTCGATGGGATCCTTGCTTGTTGTGTTTATCTGATGGGTTTGTTATATCTATCTATGCTAAAGGTCTGGTCTGAAAAGAAAAGAAAATGACTCGGCAAAGTGTCGCACTTTATGCCTATGTATTCCCGTCTGGAACGAGAAATCAGATTCAACGTAGTTCGCCTAACTACGGGCTACGGGGAAAAGTTGCTCGCCGAGATATCGCATCTTATGCCTACGTACTTTCACACAACGCGAAAGATCAGAGCAAACGTAGTTCGAGACACGAAAGTCACAGGTTTGTCTTTTTTATCCGAGTAGGGTTAACAGACTCGACAGAGACTTAGACGTTTACCGTTTGCGGTAGAACCGGGAGTTAACAAAACTTTCCTTCTGAAAAGGGTTTCAAGAATTAAAGGTCCAGAGGACAAAAAGAGTTTGATATTTGTTTTTTGTTTTTTAAAGAAGTGTCTTTTTATGGATGTTTGCAACTGATATAACACTAGAGACTATGACCTGAGAGTTAATGCGTCGCATGTCACCAAAGGGTGCCATACTAAACATCCAGACTGTTGAAAAGAAACTCTCCAACAATCCTTTCTCAAGTAGCTTAAGGCTCGTATCGTACGACGTCAATTAACTTTATTATTGTATCTTGATTTATTTGAGATGAGAAGAGAAAAGACGCACTAAGGAGAACTTGTAACAGCCCAAATTTCATTAATTAATTAATTATGTTAATTAATTGATTTATTGGAATTAATCTTAATGAGTTGGATTAATTGGATTTATTTGGTAGATAATTGAAGAGAGAAATGGGAAGGAAATAAATAATAAAGTAGTATAAGGGGTAAGTGGAAAGAATTGGATAGAAAGAAATAGAAGAGAAAGAATAGAGAAAGTGGAGAAAAGAGAAGAGAAGAGGGAAACTTGGAGAAATCATTAAGAATCAAATTCAAGCTTCAATCCAATCAACGTAAGGGTGAGAAACATTATTATCTAGTCAATGTATGTGGTTATGTATGTGTGGTTGGGTTTTGTTGTGAGTTTCCACCATTTTTCAAGCTAGGGAAAATAGATTTAATCGGTAGAATCGTAGTTTAATCGGTTAGAAACTGAAAATAATGTTGTAGAATAGTCGGGTGACGTGGGATTATGATTACTGGAACTGGTTTTGTGAGAATCGATCGATTCTTGGAGGGTAGAAGTTTTGGGACAGATTCGGGTTTTCTGGTTTCGCAGGTTCGCTGGCTCTCGCCAGGCGAAGCCCAGTGAATAGCTGGCGAACAATTCTAGAAAAACTCCCAGTGGTCTTCGCTAGCAAGTTCTCCAGGCGAAGGGTGAGTGGCGAAGGTTTGCCAGGCGAGTACATCAGCGAAGGATAGCGAATCAAGTCAGTGGGCGAATGACTTTTGTTCGCTGGCGAGTTCGCCGGGCGAAGGTCCCAGCGAGCATTCGCCAATGGCTTCGCCAGGCGAAGGGTGGCGAGCAGGACAACATTGTTTATTTTCTGTTTTATCCATCCAATGGTTGTTTCCTTGGTTCAATTATGTTAACCCTATGTGATATGAATAGCTTGTGTACTATTGTGATGAGCTGTGGGTAGCCTTTGGCGTGAATCCTAGATTATGATATGTGTATTGTTTGAATTGCTTAGGGATACATGAGAAGACATTAGTGAATATGTGTGTATTATCTAATAAGTATGTGAATGCATATTGTTGTATGCTAATGTATGTAATGCATGAGAACATATCGTGGATATGTGTGCATTGTTTTGATGAATGTGATGATGGTATTGAATGTGAATGCCTTGAATTGTTATGAATATGTTGTGTGTGCAATCATGTTGTAATTCTTGAAGGGATGAATTATTTGAATGCATGGGATTAAGATGCGGGAACAGTCTTAAGTGCATTTTTGTTGGTTGATTGTGTAACACCCTCCTAAACCCCACAAATAGAATGTGCATAATCAGAGTAAAACTAACATGCATTCAGAAAGGGAGTCACACATAACTTTCAACATATCAAAACCACCTGTCATGCTCATCAATACTTCAATAAGTAATCATGCTTTACAAAATTTCACTTTGCATGTAGCAGCAGATTCATTTATCTAATAATTTTCATAAAGAAACATTTTTTTTCACCACATAAGTCAATAACACTCGGGCACTAAGGCCGACCTCTTATTATTTCAATAAATTTGAAAACATAATTTAGAGTACATCACGTAACTCTAAAACATAAACCAATCAATCCCAGTGTTACATGACCAGAGCATGACTTGACCCAACATAATAAAAATACTAAACAGCTGCACCAACAGCGACTTTGCAACAACGAACAGCTCTACTCTTATACTGTACGATGTCATGTAGGACATCATTCCAGCAGAAGGGTGAGAAATATTATCATAATAACAATGCATATAATCATGTATTAATGCACAAGTACCGAATACATATATTCCACATTTTCTCACCTCAATTTATTATACTTCATCATGTACGTCACGACATACGTATAAACAAACATGGATAATTTACCAAGCATATTCATCATTTCGCATATCCATAAATCTCAATATTATCCACATGACATACACATATCATATTTCATTCTCCATTCACTATTACACCTTCACAAGTCTCATATCCACATTTCACGCTAATAAGCATACTTTCATACTACAATCATGTATTTACATTTCTCAATTACACAAGTAATGCACATACGCATGTTCCACAATTCACACCATATTTCATCATAACTCATAATATACTTTACAAAGCATACATATATAAAAAAATATGTACAATTATCAAACATATCCATAATTCTCATCTTTCCACATAATCATACACATATGCATACTCTCACACAACAAGCATACATGATCATGCCATAAGACTCAATGCAACTCAATGCAACTCATGCCATGTGGTACCAACTCTTGTTATCATTTTTCGGTTTTTACATTAAACTGGGTCCACTCTTCTAGACCGATAACCATCAAAAGCCCGTCCTCTAAGCTTTCAAACCCACTCTTCTAGGTTTGGGACAAGTCACTAGCCTCCACGAAACTAGCAAGCATTGCCTCTTGACTAAATGATGCATATGCAATCAATCCACCAAATGCACTTAAGGACCGTTCTCGCATCTTAATCTCATGCATTCAAATAATTCATCTCTTCAAGAATTATAACATAATTGCACACACACATATTCAATAGTCATCAAGTATTCATACTTTTAATCAGTATATTTGTCAAACAATGCACGCATACCTGACAATATGCTTCCATGCATTATTCATACATCATCGCATACAACATTATGCATTCATTCAATACCATTTTATTTCAAACAATGCACACATATATTCATCATATGTTCCCATGCATCATTCATAACATCGTGCCAACGACAACATATTCAATCACAATCATCAACTTGCATTTTAACCAATTTAAACAATGCACTATATATGCCAAACGGCCATATTTCATAACAATCAAAGTATTCATAAATCAATATTATCACTACATTACCAAGCAATGCAGCCATATCCATTACTATGCTCCCATGCATCCTTCACATATAATCGCATACAACACATATGTATACACAATATCATGCCAACGACAATCAACCTCATTACATATCATCATGCATTCTTATTCAAATTAAACAATGCATTTATAATTGTCAAAAAACCACATTTCACAATAAGTTCATAATCTAGGATTCACGCCATACGGCTACCCACAACACATATATAACAACATATAACTTTTCATTCTATTAAGAATCGAACTCGATCGATCCACAACACAACATGGAATGAAATCACAGAAAAACAAAATGTTGTCATGTTCGCTACTGCCTCGCCTAGTGAGCAGCTAGCGAACCTTCGCTACATGTTCGCCTAGCGAACTACTAGCGAACCCAAACAGAGGCTACGGACCTCACTCGCTACCTTGTTTGCCACAGAGAACCCCAAGCGAACCATTCGCTACCCCGTTCACTACCCAGCGAAGGAACCTCTCACATTCTGTTTCCACTCGCCACTAGCTCGCTAGGCGAGGACCCAGCGAGCGTTCGCGACCAGCTCGCCTAGCGAACAGCTAGGCGAACGTCTGCGAACCAGAATTTCCCACTGTTCAGAAATTCCAACTCTTTCCAAAATCGACCGATTCTCATCCAATCAGTTTCCATAACCTTAGTATAACCATACCCGACTAAACTATACTACTTATTCTCGATTTTAACCGTTAAACTTCTATTTACACCGATTAAATCCATTTTTCCCAAAAATGAAAAATGGTGGAAAACTCACAACAACCCAATCCAATCATACATAATCATACACATTGCTAAGATAATAATGTTTCTCACCCTTACCTTGATTAAATCGAAGCTTTGGATCGGATCTTGATGATTTTCCAAGTTTTCGTCTTATCTTCCTCTTTCTCTTCTCTTCCACTTCTTTCTATTATGTTTTCCAATCCATCTATTTTCCTTCCACTTATCCTTATATACCTTCCATTATTTTCTTTCCATCACATTTCCCTTCTCTCAAAATATCTACTAATCAATTTCTCATAAAATATCCACTTGACCCTTTATTCACCAAAACATCTCATCTTATCATTAATTGGATAGTATCTAGTAATCCCACATTATTCTACCAAATAGAATAAATTAGTTAAATCCAATAACTCACATAGATCAAATAAATCCAATTAATTAGTACAATTAATCCACTATTTGAAAATTGGGCTGTTACAGATTGCATATGCATCATTTAGTCAAGAGGCAATGTTTGCTAGTTTCGTGGAGACTAGTGGCTTGTCCCAAACTAGAAGGGTGGGTTTGAAGCCTAGGGACGGGCTTTGTTGTTATCGGTCTAGAAGGGTGGGACCCGGTTTAAGTGTAAAAACCGAAAAATGATAACAAGTGTTGGTACCACATTGCATGAGTTACATTGAGTTGTTTTGGAGTCACATAGCATAAATGTCATTGATATATGAAATATACTTGTGAGTAAATGTATATTGGATAATTGTGAATT
>OZ012741.1:386206456-386272988 GCA_963859935.3 Lathyrus sativus
AATGCCTTGAATTGTTATGAATATGTTGTGTGTGCAATCATGTTGTAATTCTTGAAGGGATGAATTATTTGACTGCATGGGATTAAGATGCGGGAACGGTCTTAAGTGCATTTTTGTTGGTTGATTGCATATGCATCATTTAGTCAAGAGGAAGTGTTTGCTAGTTTCGTGGAGACTAGTGGCTTGTCCCAAACCTAGAAGGGTGGGTTTGAAGCCTAGGGGACGGGCTTTGTTGTTATCGGTCTAGAAGGGTGGACCCAGTTTAAGTGTAAAAACCGAAAAATGATAACAAGTGTTGGTACCACATTGCATTAAGTTGCATTGAGTTGTTTTGGAGTCACATAGCATAAATGTCATTGATATATGAAATATGCTTGTGAGTGAATGTATATTGGATAATTGTGAATTGTGCATGATGAGATATGCTAGATGAATATCCATATTTGTTCATATGTATGATGAGATGTATATGACTACTGTTACGGTGAAAATCGGATATCAAGCTATTGAATTAACTTGAACCTTAATTCTTTTACAACTGGACTTTAATTTATCCAAAGGAAAGGTCTAAAGAAAGAAAGAACCTTTTGCGCGATGTTACAACAACGCTAAGAGATTCGGGGATCGGGGGTTGGTTATGCATAGGGTAGGTATTTCACATCCTAAACATCTGTAGTACTCTACAGGAACCTTTTGTTTGTTTGTATGCTAAGTTTGTTAAATATTTTCTAAGGTTTGGGTATTGGGTAAAAAGGTGAAGGTTAAGACTTAAGGATAGTTTCTAAGTTTGCTCGCAAAGACGTCGCGTCCTCTGCCTACGTATCCTAACTAGGATAGAATCAGAGCAATCGTAGTTCACCTCACAAGGGATGAAGAACACTTGATTATGATCAAGGTTCAGAGGGGAACAAACATATCCATGCTTGTGTAGAGTTTAAGACAACTCTCTAAATCTATGTTGAACTCTCAAGAAAGGGAAGTAAGTAATCATATCCATGATTCTTACATAGAGTTAACCAAACTCTATCCTAAAGTTCTACGTTGTAAGACCAAATGGTTCTATCCAGACCAAAAGGTGGGAGAAAGGGAAAGGTTGCTCGTCAAGATATCACATCTTGTGCCTACGTATTCTCATTATCCAATGAGAAATCAGAGCGGTCGTAGTTCAGGGCACGAACTACAGAATAAGGATCAATTGGTTCTTTCCAGACCAAAAGAGGAGAAGGTTCTATCCAGACCTACGGGTTTAAATCCTATTGGTTCTATCCAGACCAAAAAGGGGGAAGGTTCTATCCATACCTATGAGGTTATCCTATTGGTTCTATCCAGACCAAGAGAGGGAGAAGGTTCTATCTAGACCTATGAGTTTAAATCCTATTGGTTTTATCCAGACCAAAAGGTGGGAGGAAGTTTCTATCCAGACCTAAAAGAGTAATGAGCTATCTATGACCCAAGGGTCAATAGAGAGACTTTTCCTTTGGAAGAAGAAATATGAGGCAGCATGGATGAGAACTAAAGAATTCCATCACTTGGGGAAGACTTACTTAACAAAGCAATAAAAAAAAACATTTAGGCATGATGAATACAAGGAATATGATTACAACCAAGCAAGCATGCAGATTACAATATCAAGTAATGATTTCAATAAAGATAAATGGTTACAACCAAAGAAAACATCAAGATGTTACAATATCAACGATTTCAATCAAGGTAAATGGTTACGACCAAAGCAAGCATCAAGATATTATAATATCTAGAAGGGGAAAGTTCTTTCAAGACTTAATGAAAGGTGAAAACCAAAACATATCTTAACGAAGAATGGGGTACATCTTAATAAAGATGGAAGGGGATCTTAACAAAGATGCATCTTAACAAAGATGAGGCTTCAATAGGGCTTACAAGATGACGTGTATACTTACAGGCATCATGCCTAAACAAACAATGTCACAACAAAGTAAGGGAGAAGTTCAATACTTCATGGGAGAAAACTTTCAAGTTTTAATGATGATTAAACACAAATGCTTACAAGCAAGAGTTTTAGTCAAACTCAAGTACACAAGGATGCTAACAAGCCAAAATCATAAATTTAAAATAAAACTCAAAAGAGAATGAAATTAAAGATTTAAAATGAATAAATGAGAGATAGGAAGGTGAAAACCCTAAAAACATTCATGGTAGCATGTGAAATGCTAGAAAGTTCACATTTATAAGTTTTAGGTTTACCTCTTGAAGCAAGCTTAAGAAATAAGAAAACCAGAGATATTGAGAGCTCTTACAAGATCTTCAAATGTTCCTAGGTTGATGAATAGATGCTCCAAACAACCTCCAAGAAAGCTAGTGGATGAAATGCCTTGTAAATGAAGGAAAAACTCTAAAATCCAAAGATTTCAAAGACCAACTCACTCAAACCTTGTTACATAAGTATGGAAGTGATTTGGATAGCTTCAATACATCATATTTGATGTGTTTGAAGTGTTTCTTAAGTTGGAAAAAGTTTTGAAATGGTTTTGGAAGGTGTTTTGCAAAAAATAGATTTTGAGGGATTTTGGAGCCTTAGTGAGATTTTGCAAGAATTTGGTGATTGTGTAAGGGAGAGAGTTCTAGATGGTTTATAGCATGTAAATGGTGTGTTTTTGATGTAGTAAGTGAGTTCTATTTATAGCCAAAGGCCTTGATTCAAGGTATGGGAAAAAGTGAAGCAAATTGTCAATTTTAACCTTCCATCATGAAAATCTTTGAGTTTTCCAATGAAATCTTCACCTTTATCTTTAAGCCACTCTACTAAGATATTCCTCATGCCCTATAGATTTTTTCATCATGCTTCATAGGATAGGAGGTGACTTGTTGAATTAAAGTTGATGATTTGACAATGGTAGCCACCTTTTTTCTCTTTCTTCACTATTCACTTTTGCAACTTGCATTAAATAATGATTTCCTTTAATCTTTGTGCCATTTTCGTGGGAATTGATGTAAAAATATTAATTATCAATATAAACATCATAAATGAGGCTTAGTCTTTAATTAGCATCGATTTGGAGAGGTTTTGGAATAAAAAAAAAACTCATGCTGACCTGGTTTTTCCAATATGAGTTTTTGCCAACTTGTAGACCTTGGTTCTCTCTAAACAGGAAGAGTTATGGAACCCACTTGTACTTTTTAAAAAGCCCCAATTAGGTATTACAATATTGATGCTTGTGTTAGGAATTCATTCCTCTTGAAACTAGGTCAAAAACCCTTGTGTGGTTAAGGAGTTATGACTTTGCCCTTTTCAAAACCTTGATTTCCCAACTTTTTGATTACTCCTCAATCCTTGATCCGATGGCCATGAAATTTTATGGGAGGTGTAATATGACATAAGGAACATTTTTGATTCACATCATGAAGTCCAATTCCTTAATATTGAAGAGTTGACTTTTCGGTCAACCGTACGATCGATCGATGACTATCGAACCGTCTGTTCTTGTTTCGGGACTTCCAAGACCTTGAAACTCTTTGAGGGGACTTCACTAAGCCTTATAAACTTGTTGGACCAAAGTTGCATCATTGAACCTTCCTTTAAATCCAAAGTCAAACTACGGTTGACTTTTCCTGCTCGAAAACCCTAATCGGGTACCCTGAACTGCACTGTGCTTGATCTGGGGGTGACAACCTCCGATTGGATTAAAACATGACCCAATGTGATATCTTTGACTTTGTTTTATGGAGAATCAATTCAAAACATTGATTGATCATACTGTCGAAGTCTCGATTTTTGACGGTGCGGAACCCTAATTCGCATGTATCTTGACAAAGACAACTTGAAATAGGTTATGGTCAGATAATCAAACGAATATGACCCTAAAATGATGATGAGGATCTAAGGGGTCAAAATTTAGGGTGCAACAGTTGCCCCTATTTAAATATCTTCACTAGATGGCAATGAGAGATGACAATCCTCATAGAATCGTAGTGAAAGGTATTTAAATATAGAAAACCAAAAATTTTGTCCCTTAGATCCGGTGGTATGCAAAAGGACAAATGTGAATATGCCATGAATCTAAATGGTGCTTTATGATGCTTGAATGCAAGCCAGATGCAGACACACGAGCAAAAACAAAAGAATGGTCGACACAACGAGTAACTACTCACAGGGGACCCGACGCACTGGGGAAAACTCCACTGGGGAAAACTTCGCTGGGGAACAATTCCACTGGGGAAGCAAAACTTTACCGAGGGACAGACGGAATGAAGACACGAACCTCACTGGGGATAACCAGATGAGAAATTTCCTATAACGAAGAGTTCAAACGGGATCTTCAGGAAAAGGTTAGGAACAAGACCAGACGCACCGGGGAATCTAGTATCCACTAATCCTCCGAGACTCGACTGGGGAAAGCAAAAGCTTCAAAATGGGTACTGGTGATGACCAGAACAACAAACAGTTTCCAATAGTGCTAGTTACCACTAGACTTCCTGGGGGTGATGGTGACAACCAAACCAAAGTTCCAATCACAGTTGGGAATTTCGGACAAAACAAGACTTCAGCTGGGGAAATTGGTAACAACCAAACCTCACGGTACTAATATCGATTAGTTTTCAAGAAATGCCAGTAACCACTGAACTTAGAAAGAACTGGTGACTACCAAATCAGTGTTCCAAATATGATTGGTTATGATAATGCTAGTAACCACTAGACTTAATTGGGGAGATTGGTAACGACCAAAATCAAAGAAGATCAATAACCATTGGATTTTCAAAGGGTTTGGTGACAACCAAATCGAAGTGACGATAACAATCGAGTTTAGACAACGTCAATAACAATTGGACTTTGAAGATTATTGGTGACGACCAAATCAAAGGATACCAATACAATTGGATTTAACAGATAAAGTTGGTAACGACCAAATCCAATACCAATAATAATTGGATCCGAAGGATGCTAGTAACCACTGGGTTTTTAGAATGATGTTTGGTAGCGAACAAATCAGACGATATCAATATCAATTGGTTTTGAACAAAGCTAGTAGCTAATAGGCTTTTGAATGATAGTTGGTAACGACCAGATTAGATGATACCAATAACAATTGGGTTTGAAAGATGCCAGTGACCACTGGGCTTTGGAAAAGATTGGTAACGACCAACTCGAAGGATACCAATAATAATTGGGCTTTTAACAATGCTAGCCACTACTAGGCTTTTGAATGATAGTTGGTAACGACCAGATTAGATGATACCGATAACAATTGGACTTTAAAAGATGTCAGTAACCACTGGGCTTTCAAAGGGTTTGGTGACGACCAAATCTTCAAACAGGAAGCACAAATATATATCTCAAAACCTTATGAACAAAAGCTAATATCCTTAAAGCGTTAGGATACAGCGGAGACACAACCCTTAACACCTTAGGATTGGACGCAGACCCTCAAAACTTTAGGACCAAAAACTAATACCCTCAAACCATTAGGATATAGTAGAGACACAACCCTCAACACATTAGGATTGGACGAAAACCCTCAAAACTTTAGGATAAAAAACTAATACCCTCAAAATATTAGGATATAGTAAAGACACAACCCTCAACACATTAGGATTGGACGAAGACCCTCAAAACCTTAGGATCAAAAACTAATACCCTCAAAACATTAGGATATAGTAGAGACACAACCCTCAACACATTAGGATTGGATGAAGACCCTCAAAACCTTAGGATCAAAAACTAATACTCTCAAAACATTAGGATATAGTAGAGACACAACCCTCAACACATTAGGATTGGACGAAAGCCCTCAAAACTTTAGGACCAAAAACTAATACCCTCAAAACATTAGGATATAGTAGAGACACAACCCTCAACACATTAGGATTGAAAACTAATACCCTCCAAACATTAGGATATAGTTAGAGACACGACCCTCAATACATTAGGTTCGAAAAGAGATACAACCCTCAACACATTAGGATTGAAAACTAATACCCTAAACGCGTTAGGATATAGTTAGAGACACGACCCTTAATACATTAGGACCGAAAAGAGATATAACCCTCAACACATTAGGATTGAAAACTAATACCCTTAACATGTTAGGATATAGCAAAGACACGACCCTCAATACATTAGGATCGAAAAGAGATACAACCCTCAACACATTAGGATTGAAAACTAATACCCTTAACACGTTAGGATATAGTTAGAGACACGACCCTCAATACATTAGGACCGAAAAGAGATACAACCCTTAACACATTAGGATTGAAAACTAATACCCTTAACACGTTAGGATATAGTTAAAGACACGACCCTCAATACATTAGGACCGAAAAGAGATACAACCCTCAACACATTAGGATTGAAAACTAATACCCTCAAATCATTAGGATATAGTTAGAGACACGACCCTCAATACATTAGGATCGAAAAGAGATACAACCCTCAACACCTTAGGATTGGACGCAGACCCTCAAAACTTAAGGATATAGATCACCTCGTGCAAATGCAACCATTTTAGTTTCTGGGAATTTCTGAACTCAGGATTCAAATTATACATCTCCAAAGGTACACAACCTGTGCTCGGGATGGCAACAAACATCTATCTCCAAAGGTAAACAACCTGTGCTCGGGATAGAAACAAACATCTTCCAAAGGTACAAAACCTGTGCTTGGATAGATACATCTCCAAAGGTACGAAACCTGTGCTTGGAATCAAACGATACATCTCCAAAGGTATACGACCTGTGCTTGGATAGCAACAATCACCTGTCTCCAAAGGTAAACAACCTGTGCTCGGATAGCAACAATCACCTGTCTCCAAAGGTAAACAACCTGTGCTCGGATAGCAACAATCACCTATCTCCAAAGGTAAACAACCTGTGCTCGGATAGCAACAAACATCTTTCAAAGGTACGAAACCTATGCTTAGAAACAAACCATTGTGACTTAATTCGGAATGATACACAACCAAATTGTTAGTATTTGTCGTCCGTTGATTTTCATAACGCCGGTTACCAACAGGCCTCACTTGAAATATGATTGGTCACCACCAAATTACTTATACCAGTATCCACTAGATTTTCAAACAATTCTGGTTACAACCGTGCGTCGACATCCTTAAGATAAACTTCTCAAATGAGACTGTCATTTATCATTGAGATGAAGGTTAAGATTGTCACTCACCGTTGAAGACGATTAAACTTCTCCGAAGAGACTGACATTTATCGTTGAGGACGATTAAACTTCTTCGAAGAGACTGCCATTTATCGTTGAGAAAGGTTAAGCTTCTCTACAGAGACTGCCACTTACCACTGAAGACGATTAAACTTCTTCGAAGAGACTGCCATTTATCGTTGAGGACGATTAAACTTCTCCGAAGAGACTGCCATTTATCGTTGATGAAAGTTAAGCTTCTCTACAGAGACTGCCACTTACCACTGAAGACGATTAAACTTCTCCGAAGAGACTGCCATTTATCGTTGAGGACGATTAAACTTCTCCGAAGAGACTGCCATTTATCGTTGAGGACGATTAAACTTCTCCGAAGAGACTGCCATTTATCGTTGATGAAGGTTAAGCTTCTCTACAGAGACTGCCACTTACCACTGAAGACGATTAAACTTCTCCGAAGAGACTGCCATTTATCGTTGAGGACGATTAAACTTCTCCGAAGATACTGCCATTTATCGTTGATGAAGGTTAAGCTTCTCTACAGAGACTGCCACTTACCACTAAAGACGATTAAACTTCTCCGAAGAGACTGCCATTTATCGTTGAGGACGATTAAACTTCTCCGAAGAGACTGCCATTTATCGTTGATGAAGGTTAAGCTTCTCTACAGAGACTGCCACTTACCACTGAAGACGATTAAACTTCTCCGAAGAGACTGCCATTTATCGTTGATGAAGGTTAAGCTTCTCTACAGAGACTGCCACTTACCACTGAAGACGATTAAACTTCTCCGAAGAGACTGCCATTTATCGTTGAGAAAGTTTAAGCTTCTCCACAGAGACTGCCACTTACCTGTATTGCCATGTAAGATGTTCTTCTTGATAGATAATGCAAAATAAATGCACGTCCAGGTAGGTTCGGCAACTGACAGGGACCAAAGTTCAATCTAGAATATAGTTAGAAAGAAACTGTCAAACCAGACTCCAACCATTAAGAAATGAACTCGAATGGTGACTTACTTCATCCAATCATGGAAAAAGATAACTGAAGCAACCATCATCCACGAGGATTAAACTGTGTGGGGATTTGATAAAGGATGGACGTTTTATGCTTAAGGGATGACAACTCTATTAGAGAGAGACAACACACCTAATCACTGAGTGGGGAACCAAAGTGAAACAGGAACAAGTAACAACCAGAGATATAAAAAATGCACGGATGTTATGCATATGCTTATGCCATGCTTATGTTTATGCTGACGAAACAGACAAACAAAACCGGAGATGAAATAAACATCTCGACATAGACCCAACCAACTTTACCAAAATTGGACATCAAAGGGATGATCATGAAGAACAACAGCTCCACCTCAAAGTTACAACCTTCTCTGGGAGAGAGTAATCTACTTAGGACACAACATCATGACTTCACTTGGATTGCCATCATGAGTTTGAATTCTTTGTTGAAGGAAAATCACCAAGGGAAGTTCCAAGATCAACCGAAGTAACAACTTAATCGGAGAGATGACAAAGGGTATCATGAGACCAAAATCTTTCTCCCTCATTGATAGTATAACAATCCTCTTTCAGTGAGCAACGACTCTTGCGACAAACAGTCTTTAACTTTTTCTGCCCCAGATTACATGGTCTGTGGGAAGAAACCATCGAGAGAACTAGCATAAAGATGCTTCAATGTCTTCAAACTCTTATAGAGAGAGATTTACAAATCTCGACATGATTGCCCCAATTTAACGGTGCTTGCACAACAAAGTCTCAGACTGTGGAAGTAACGACTGGGGAACAAACTTGCCCCTGCTAGCTGGTAACTGCAAAAGATTTCCCCCAGACTAAACTGTTCATTGAGAGCTTCATCTGACCTTGACCTGGTCGGCTCTGATTAGCTGAACGTTGTAACAAATGATTAACAAATCCTTCAAATTGGTTGCCCCCGACTGAGCTTCTTTCATTATGTCAAATTCCCTAGCTGACAGCGTTTGTTGGGGTTCCTTTGACATTGGATTGTCTTGCACGCAATGTTATTCATAAAAAATCGGCAATTTTTCAGTGTAAATTTCATGCCATCTTTTGAAAACATTTTTTGATGAAACACACACGGCGGAGTGATCAAGTGATCAAAGTGAAAGTGATCCAATCATTTTACAAATGATGGATAAAGTGGTTAACACAAACATCAAAGATCATTAGGAGTCAGATTATCCAACCTTGCTGTAATATGCTTTCAAAACAACCTTACCTCAATTAGGTCTTTAAAGGGTTGTAACATGGTCTGGTTCACGGTTCATGAAACAAAGGATAAAGGCTCAAAGTTATTTGTCCCACCCACTCTCCATGATGAACTCCAATCCTATGCTCAGTTAACTCAGACTATACATTCAGGTTCTTACAAGGCTTAAGAATTGAACTGATGATAGTTGGTGATGGCTTACAAACTTAGGGTAGTCACAACTCCCTTATACTATTTGATAGCTTTTGCTATTTAAGGATAAGAGTGATAACTCTTACAAAGTTCCTCTCTTTTTATCCCTGACTTTTGTCTGAACTTCTTTGTTCGAATATATTGTCAATGGGATGCCCCATTTTTGCCTAAGTCTCCTTCATAGGTTTTGACTTAGCGGGCTTTTTTATTTTTTCACTTTTCCCTTTTTTTTTTAGAAAGAAGGTGACTACCTAGTTTAATGGATACGGTGAACCATCATTATCTTTTATGCTGAAAAGCATCTTCGACACTTGCTTGTTGTGTACGAAGGAAAACCTGAGTGCAGCACCTTCATATGAAAAGTGTCTTGTATGCACATATCTTCAAGTTAACCGAGAACTACCCACCCCAGGTTTGAGATTTAAGGTTTTGTTTTTTGTAAAGAAATAAAACTCCTACTTCTAGGCTCGAAGGGGTTAACGAGGGATTATCTTCCTTATTTCTCCAGTGTTTAGGGATTGAAACAATGCCTTACATCATCGGCAAAGTTAAATTGAAAGCATATCAACAGCAGTTATGGATATAGTTTTCATCATCCTCCCCAATCTTTGCTTTAAACAACAGTTCAGTAAAGAAACGAAATTTTTGCATTTTTTGTCATCTCATAACAATAAAAGGAAAGAGAAAGAGTGAAACGAATGGACTTAATCAAAAGATGCACAAACATTTCATTAATCTTGCCAATTCAAATGAACAACAGCTTACAAGCAATTCAAATGCAAAGAAAACACAACAAAATGCTGAAACAGTCTACAACTGCCAGTCTTAGGGAATTAAAATTGCTTAACAAAACAAGACAATAGTGTTATCAAGGGCCTTCTTTATTAGTCCACCCTATGCAGGGATGGGGTGGCTTCTTCGTCAAGCAGAAGGTTGACTTGTACTCGAGGTTCGCATATCTTGAAAGATATGACTCCGGCTTCAATCATCTCTTTTACCTTGTTCTTGAGGATGTAGCATTCCTCAATTCATGACCTTGCGCTCCATGATGGAAGGCGCAGAAAGCGTCAGCGATGAAATAACTTTGATGGCCCGGAGGAAGAACGGGTGGAAATTCCTTTTGGACTAAACCATTCTGCAAAAGTAGGGGGAGTAACCTTGCATAGGATATAGGAATACTCAGAGACCCACCATATGGCTGATTGGTGGACGAAGCCGATCCTTCCTGTCGTTGGGACAAGATCAAATCTTTGATAAAATTTGTCAGACTCCTCTTGGCACGTTTTACCCTCTCTAGCTCGTCACTGAGCTTCTGGATTTTCCTGTTCTTGAGTGTCCATTATATCCCTGACGGTAGTAGCGAAAGCTTCGATGTTACTCTTCAACCGAGCAACTTCTTCCCGGAGGGCTTGGTTTTCCTGCTCAAGATGATCCATCCCTTTGAATGCTAGCTTTTGTGGTATACTCTCTCCCTTTTTCTCTCTGATATCAACATAACACAGAATGAACCAAAGGACTGACGCAGCGAAGAATGATATGCAAAATGCTGACGCAAGTGCAAAAGCGCAACTGGTTTTACAAAACTCAGAAGTTTGATTAGGTCAAAACCCTCATTTCGTCAATTATTGGAAAAGTTACAACTTTAAAAATACCAGAGATCGATTGAGTTTTACAAAACTAGTTGCGACATGATATGCTTATGGTGATATGATGGGATGATGCACACATAACATGATGGCAAGTATTCACAAATACAATGCATACACAAAGACCTCCTAGGCTCAAGATCAAAGCAAGGAGTCAAAGGTCTAACCATCCCCAAGGATTTATACTGTGGGTTAATTTGTACCTGCCGAACGGGTTCTAACAGAGTTCCCAGAGTCAATAACCCATCTTTTAGATATTATCAACTTCCCAAATCACTTGGTAATCGATAATATTCTCAAGAGAGTCTCGTCCAAGTGTAGTATCGCGTATCAACTATTTCAGAAATACTTCCTTATAGTCATCGCACTACGTCCTAATAAGGCCAAAGTGGGGTAAAATGTATTCTAAAAGTCCACAGTATCATGGGCTCCTTCGTTGAAAGTAGCATTGTTTTCACAAATACTCGATCAACAATACTAAACTTTCAAGAGGGCCTACACTGAGCGGTGGTTTCTCAAGTTAGCTTTGTTGGGAATCAACTCCCTATAAGCCTTCTTGAATATACCACCATCCTATCACAATTTCACTCAAGTCCGGGTATAGGACCGTCTCACCACTCAAGTTACCCAATACCCAATAGTTAAACAAATATATTAACAAATATACATGTTAAGCAAATATTTACAAATATAGCATGCAATTAAACAAAATAGGCTAAACCCTCAAGTTAAGTAAATCTTCCCCAGTGAAGTCGCCATTTCTGTTGCGGTGAAAATCGGATATCAAGCTATTGAATTAACTTGAACCTTAATTCTTTTACAACCGGACTTTAATTTATCCAAAGGAAAGGTCTAAAGAAAGAAAGAACCTTTTGCGCGATGTTACAACAACGCTAAGAGATTCGGGGATCGGGGGTTGGTTATGCATAGGGTAGGTATTTCACATCCTAAACATCTGTAGTACTCTACAGGAACCTTTTGTTTGTTTGTATGCTAAGTTTGTTAAATATTTGCTAAGGTTTGGGTATTGGGTAAAAAGGTGAAGGTTAAGACCTAAGGATAGTTTCTAAGTTTGCTCACAAAGACGTCGCGTCCTCTGCCTACGTATCCTAACTAGGATAGAATCAGAGCAATCGTAGTTCACCTCACAAGGGATGAAGAACACTTGATTATGATCAAGGTTCAGAGGGGAACAAACATATCCATGCTTGTGTAGAGTTTAAGACAACTCTCTAAATCTATGTTGAACTCTCAAGAAAGGGAAGTAAGTAATCATATCCATGATTCTTACATAGAGTTAACCAAACTCTATCCTAAAGTTCTACGTTGTAAGACCAAATGGTTCTATCCAGACCAAAAGGTGGGAGAAAGGGAAAGGTTGCTTGTCAAGATATCACATCTTGTGCCTACGTATTCTCATTATCCAATGAGAAATCAGAGCGGTCGTAGTTCAGGGCACGAACTACAGAATAAGGATCAATTGGTTCTTTCCAGACCAAAAGAGGGAGAAGGTTCTATCCAGACCTACGAGTTTAAATCCTATTGGTTCTATCCAGACCAAAAAGGGGGAAGGTTCTATCCAGACCTATGAGGTTATCCTATTGGTTCTATCCAGACCAAGAGAGGGAGAAGGTTCTATCTAGACCTATGAGTTTAAATCCTATTGGTTTTATCCAGACCAAAAGGGGGGAGGAAGGTTCTATCCAGACCTAAAAGAGTAATGAGCTATCTATGACCCAAGGGTTAATAGAGATACTTTTCCTTTGGAAGGAGAAATATGAGGCATCATGGATGAGAACTAAAGAATTCCATCACTTGGGGAAGACTTACTTAACAAAGCAATAAAAAAAACATTTAGGCATGATGAATACAAGGAATATGGTTACAACCAAGCAAGCATGCATATTACAATATCAAGTATTGATTTCAATAAAGATAAATGGTTACAACCAAAGCAAACATCAAGATGTTACAATATCAACGATTTCAATCAAGGTAAATGGTTACGACCAAAGCAAGCATCAAGATATTATAATATCTAGAAGGGGAAAGTTCTTTCAAGACTTAATGAAAGGTGAAAACCAAAACATATCTTAACGAATAATAGGGTACATCTTAATAAAGATGGAAGGGGATCTTAACAAAGATGCATCTTAACAAAGATGAGGCTTCAATAGGGCTTACAAGATGACGTGTATACTTACAGGCATCATGCCTAAACAAACAATGTCACAACAAAGTAAGGGAGAAGTTCAATACTTCATGGGAGAAAACTTTCAAGTTTTAATGATGATTAAACACAAATGCTTACAAGCAAGAGTTTTAGTCAAACTCAAGTACACAAGGATGCTAACAAGCCAAAATCATAACTTTAAAATAAAACTCAAAAGAGAATGAAATTAAAGATTTAAAATGAATAAATGAGAGATAGGAAGGTGAAAACCCTAAAAACATTCATGGTAGCATGTGAAATGCTAGAAAGTTCACATTTATAAGTTTTAGGTTTACCTCTTGAAGCAAGCTTAAGAAATAAGAAAACCAGAGATATTGAGAGCTCTTACAAGATCTTCAAATGTTCCTAGGTTGATGAATAGATGCTCCAAACAACCTCCAAGCAAGCTAGTGGACGAAATGCCTTGTAAATGAAGGAAAAACTCTAAAATCCAAAGATTTCAAAGACCAACTCACTCAAACCTTGTTACATAAGTATGGAAGTGATTTGGATAGCTTCAATACATCATATTTGATGTGTTTGAAGTGTTTCTTGAGTTGGAAAAAGTTTTGAAATGGTTTTGGAAGGTGTTTTGCAAAAATAGATTTTGAGGGATTTTGGAGCCTTAGTGAGATTTTGCAAGAATTTGGTGATTGTGTAAGGGAGAGAGTTCTAGATAGTTTATAGCATGTAAATGGTGTGTTTTTGATGTAGTAAGTGAGTTCTATTTATAGCCAAAGGCCTTGAATCAAGGTATGGACAAAAGTGAAGCAAATTGTCAATTTTAACCTTCCATCATGAAATTTTTTGAGTTTTCCAATGAAATCTTCACCTTTATCTTTAAGCCACTCTACTAAGATATTCCTCATGCCCTATAGATTTTTTCATCATGCTTCATAGAATAGGAGGTGACTTGTTGAATTAAAGTTGATGATTTGACAATGGTAGCCACCTTTTTTCTCTTTCTTCACTATTCACTTTTGCAACTTGCATTAAATAATGATTTCCTTTAATCTTTGTGCCCTTTTCGTGGGAATTGATGTAAAAATGTTAATTATCAATATAAACATCATAAATGAGGCTTAGTATTTAATTAGCATCGATTTAGAGAGGTTTTGGAATTTAAAAAAAAACTCATGCTGACCTGGTTTTTCCAATATGAGTTTTTGCCAACTTGTAGACCTTGGTTCTCTCTAAACAGGAAGAGTTATGGAACCCACTTGTACTTTTTAAAAAGCCCCAATTAGGTACTATAATATTGATGCTTGTGTTAGGAATTCATTCCTCTTGAAACTAGGTTAAAAACCCTTGTGTGGTTAAGGAGTTATGACTTTGCCCTTTTCAAAACCTTGATTTCCCAACTTTTTGATTACTCCTCAATCCTTGATCCGATGGCCATGAAATTTTATGGGGAGGTGTAATATGACATAAGCAACATTTTTGATTCACATCATGAAGTCCAATTCCTTAAGATTGAAGAGTTGACTTTTCGGTCAACCGTACGATCGATCGATGACTATCGAACCGTCTGTTCTTGTTTCGGGACTTCCAAGACCTTGAAACTCTTTTAGGGGACTTAACTAAGCCTTATAAACTTGTTGGACCAATGTTGCATCATTGAACCTTCCTTTAAATTCAAAGTCAAACTACGGTTGACTTTTCCTGCTCAAAAACCCTAATCGGGTACCCTGAACTGCACTGTGCTTGATCTGGGGGTGACAACCTCCGATTGGATTAAAATATGACCCAATGTGATATCTTTGAATTTGTTTTATGGAGAATAAATTCAAAACATTGATTGATCATACTGTCGAAGTCTCGATTTTTGACGGTGCGGAACCCTAATTCGCATGTATCTTGACAAAGACAACTTGAAATAGGTTATGGTCAGATAATCAAACAAATATGACCCTAAAATGATGATGAGGATCTAAGGGGTCAAAATTTAGGGTGCAACAACTACGAAAATGAATTGTGGTGAGAAATGTGGATTATATGTAATTGTTACTTATATATATATATATATATATATATATATATATATATATATATATATATATATATATATATATATATATATATATATATATATATATATATATATATATATATATATATATATATATATATATATATATATATATATATATATATATATATATATATATATATATATATATATATATATATATATATATATATATATATATATATATATATATATATATAATCTTATGCATTGATTATTATGGTAATATTTCTCACTCTTCTGTTGTTTTATAATGCTCTATGAGGCATTGCAGATTAGGTTGCTGGAGGTTTCTTTTGTGAAGTATAGCTTCATTCTTTTGAGTCTGACTGCTCTGATAATGTAACACCGGGTAGTTAGGCTTGTATAGTATTCTTTTGTGATACACTTGTGATATATCAGTTGATGATGTTTTGTAACATGAATGATATTGATGAACCAACTGGATAACATGTATTTATGTGATTAAATGTTTTGAGGTAATTCAAATGTTTTATCTTCCGCTTTAATTCTAAATATTGAGATGTGGGTTTAAGGACTAAGTTCCTCTACTTTGAAAACTATCCCACTGTTGCATATTTTTATAGAGCAGGTGTTGAGTGTTTTATTGGTAATAATGTGACATACTTCTTTTATACCGTATTTTAAATTATACTCTGATAAAATTTATATGTGCCTATATATATATATATATATATATATATATATATATATATATATATATATATATATATATATATATATATATATATATATATATATATATATATATATATATATATATATATATATATATATTTATATATATATATATATATATATATATATATATATATATATATATTATTGTTTATTTGGGGGTATAGAAGGGGGTGTTACAGAACTGATCCAGCCCTAAAGTTGTCATGCAAAATTGATCCTATGGTTGAGGTTAGGAGGAAACTACCTAATGTTATCATGCATGGTTAGAACCCTAATGTCTGTCATAACTTCTCTTGAACAAGAGAAGTCAGAGTTCCTAGGGGAACATGGCAATGGAAAACAATCAGCAAAAGAAATAACTGTAAAGAAGCAACTATAAAATAAAATGCATGCAATGCAACAAACAAGAAGAAGGAGCCAAGCTCAACTTCTAGAGCAAGCAAGCCCAAAGGCAACACACAAAACACAGGCAAGGGAGACAGACTCAACCTTAAGCTAACACACAAAGCCAATCAATAACAGTCAAGCAGAGGGAGAAACTCAACCTCTAAATGCAGACAAGCAAAGGGAGCTATTCTCAACCTTTAGGATGCTCCTAGGCCTAGAATCAACTACATGAGAACCTAGTCTAATGCAACACACCAAACAGTCACACAAGCAACAGTCAAGACAATCAGGAAAAAACAGCAGACAAAACAACAGACAAATAGCTCAACAACCAAGCAGATAAACAGCAAAAACAACAGACAATCTGCAAGCAACTCCAAGCCCAAGCCATCTTCAAGATAAGTCTTCATCTTCAATCTCCACAAAAAGATAAGAGAATTAACATAAAGGTTATTGAATGATTGTTGAATGATGATGGGAGGCAGGAAGGAAACCAGGGAATCCAACCTAGCACTCAACCAGTCATCTGAGAAAGGCATCCTCAAAGGTTCTACCTCTTGTGAAATGCCACACATCCTTCCAAAGGAAATATGAGGCTTCCGCATAGGGATCTTGAATCATAGGATGAGAATGGAAAGCAATCAAAGCAATCCATGTTTATTTGAAGAAATAGAAATCAACTAAGCTCTTCCTAAACCCTAATTGAACAAGCTCAAAGAAAGCTACTAAAAGAAGGTCTAAACACCAAAACCAAGCACCACCATCAAGCAAACATAAGCTTACACATGTCTAAAACACCAATAAAGAAGATTGGCAAACCTATTATGCACTAAAGGCCACCATTGAGGTCATTCTAAAGCAAATGCTATGTTGAAAGCAACTTAAAACTAGACTAAGTACTAAATCCAATTAAAATACTAAAACTACTTCTAAAATCCTAGGAAATTTTCTAATGGAACTTAAACATGTTAAGGACCTGTAGTAGAAAGGTCATGGATCAAATCAAATGGGAAGGCCACCTAAAAAACCCTAGAACACAAGGTATCAAATGAAAACCCTAAAAGGAAGGTCTAATGATCCTAATCCAAAACAGAACCTATTGTTATCTAAAAAATCTAAATTAAATCATAGGGGATCATGCATCTCTAATCTACCAGCTAGAAAAAAATATCATCCAAATACCATACCAAATGAAAGAACAAAAATCAGCAAAAACATGGATCAAAAATGCAAAATTAAAGAAGTAACAAAAATAAGAAAATGCCAAATAAATTGAAAATTAGGAAAAAATCAAATGTAAAAGTACAGAAAAATCAAAAATGAAACCTAGAGCATGGACATATTTTTACTTTATTTTTCTGATGATTATTGAAATTATTATGAATTTTAAATGAAACAAGTAATTAAAATAAAAGAAAATGAAATAAACAAAAATAAAATGCAAGAATAAAACATAAGCGTTGGATGGTTGGACTGGTCAAGGCATCCAAGGGATCTAGTGTTGCCAGCGCATAAATGAAACTACATCGTTTTGGTTCAGTCAAAGGCAAATCTGAGATTAAGTCGTGGCCATTGGATGAGGGGACTTTGTCAACATTCTAACCAGATCCAAGGGTGCACACTTCGTCTTCCTCGTTTGAAACCTCAGATGGAGAGAAACAACAGCGGTGGCCAGAGAAAGACACTGGTCGTCTTCTTCGGCGAGACATCACACATAGGTCCTCAAACCTCAACCAAAACCATACAGTCTCACTCCAAAATTCATGCTGATCTCAAATATCATTTTCATTTTCCCTGATTCCTTCTGGATCTTAAAATATGATAGCAAACATAAAATGCTCCAAAGTTCTGATCAACACAAAACCTCAATCTAAAACCACAGATCTACTCCTCATGCTTCACTGATCATCCTAAACTACTTAGATTGTACTAAAACCTCATGATCAAGCCAATTCAACTCCAAACAGAAATTCAGTTGCATTTTAAATTGTCTCTAATTCTTCAAATATTGATCCAGAATCCATCTAGTAACCTTCCTAAAGCCTAACCACATACTAAAATATGCTAGATCCACACGAATCCACAGCAAATTTAAAAGTTACATACGTGTGTTGGAGTTTCAGATTGGAGCACTTCCACTGTGATTCAAGCCTCCAGATGATGCAGATTCCTTCCTTGATGAATGATAAAGCCTTAAGAAACTTCAATTTGCTCTGAATCACCCTCAAACTCCAAACACGATTTGCACTTTTCCTCTTGAATTTCACTCTGCAATCTATGGCTCTGGCACGAATCAATCACCAACCTTGAGCAAAACCTTCCTCTGAACTTATATAGAAGTGATTTGTGGGCTTTAGAGGTCCAATTGAGGCCCAAATCAGAATATCCACATTTCAATTTTTCTCCAAAAATTCAAAAATGGTATGCATGAATTTTCACTCAAAGCTTCCATAAGAAGCTTCAATTTCCTTGCTTGTGGTCTGTGGAAAGTGTATGGATCAATTGGAGAGCTTAAACTCATCTCATGATCAAGTTTTGAAGTGTTACTTATTTGTGAAGTTACAAGTTAAAATACCATGAATTAGACCTCAAATGAAAATTCCAATAATGCCAATGTGCTTAGAATGATCTTTCTGATTAAAATGAGTACTCACTTGGCCTTATTTGAACACAAATGAATTAATCTTGAATTTTTCACATAAATGCCTTTAAATTCTCCTTTTGTCAATTTCTTTCAAACCAAGTCTCACCCTAAGCCAAATCAATTCATCATGAGGACATGGTTGACCTAAAAACATCATTTTGAACAAGTTTTGTGTTGAACAAAATTTCATTTGAAGCTTGCAAGATAGTGAAAATGACCTATAATGCCAAATGACCTATAATCTTACTTTCCCAAAATACCCCTAACTTGTAAACCTCATAACTTGAGCTCTACAAATCAGATGGAAGACTTCTAGTACAATTTGGAAATCTAAGATCAAGACCTACAACTTTTATGTTGGCCAAAAGTTTAGGAGAAACACCCTTCTAGGTCAAACGTTCCTTGGAAGTTGGTGAACTTTCATAGACAAATTTCACATTCCTCAGATGACTTGTAACTTGTCTGGACCATAACTTGAGTTCTATAAATCCAATGGAGGACTTCTAGTACTAAAATTAAACCTAAGCACATGCTCTACAAGTTTCATATTGGACAAAAGTGGATATGAAACTTGCATCTTGAGATAAGTGTTCTTGAAGTTAGGAATTAAATAGGGGATTTTACCCTGAGAACCCTAATTTAGCAACTCCTCACACTTTGAACTATTCTTGAATTGATCTTGGAATATCACCTCATGTATACCAACACAACTATCCATGATTACAAAGACTTAGAAATGAGCTTTGATCCTCTTCAATTGCACAGTTGACTTAGGGTTACTCAGATGAAAACCTTAATTGCAACACCCTCCATTGTGGCTCTTCACACTTAGCACAATGACTTGTCTGAGCTCCACCATGACCTTCAAGGAACTCTATGAGCTCTATCCATACACTCTCTCCTTGATCAAGGCTCCACAACCCACTGATGGTCTTCAATTGGTCCTCAGAATAGGAGATTAACCACATACAAACAACTAAACTTCTCAAGAACCCAACCCTCTTCTTGGTGACTTTGGTGACTCCTCAAGCTTGAACAAGACCTCTAGATAGGATCCTTTTGATATAAACCACACTTAATCCCCTTCACAAATGAACAATGCTATGCTATGCAAATGTTAGAACAATGCAATGCTAATGCAATGAAACATAAACCAAGTAAGAAAAGGTTAGGCAAATTTTGGGGTTCAACAATGGAAAACCATGGTTTTATGATATACAGAACTTCCTCAAGAAGCAGGAGTATCTGCCAGGGGCTTCGACTCAAGATAAGAAGACTCTGAGGAGGTTGTCTGGTAACTTTTATCTGAACCCAGATGGTGTGCTTTACAGAGGGAACCATGATTTGGTGTTGTTAAGATGCGTGGATGAGAAGGAAGCAACGTTGCTTATGGAAGAAGTCCATGAGGGTACTTTTGGTACACATGCCGGCGAGAATGATATGTCTTAGAAATTGTTACGAGCAGGTATTATTGGCTAACCATGAAGTCAAATTATTTTAAATTTGCGAAGAAATGCCATAAATGTTATATTTATGCAGACAAAATTCATGTACCGCCGTTCCCATTGAATGTTATGGCGTCCCTCTGGCCTTTCTCCATGTGGGGCAATGATTGGCAAGATTGAGCCAACCGCATCCAATGGTCATCATTTCATCTTGGTCGCCATTGATTACTTCACCAAATGGGTTGAAGCAGCCTCGTATGCCAATGTCACGAAGCAAGTCGTAGCCCAATTCATAAAGAAGGACATCATTTGTAGATATGGAATACCTGAGCGAGTCATTACTGACAATGGTTCGAATCTGAACAACAAGATGATGAACGAATTGTGCCAGAATTTCAAAATCGAGCATCACAACTCATCGCCCTATCGTCCTAAGATGAATGACGTTGTTGAAGCGGCCAACAAGAATATTAAGAAGATAGTGCAAAAGATGGTTTTCACTTACAAGGATTGGCATGAGATGTTGCCCGTTGCTCTTCACAGTTATCATACTACGGTACACACATCAATCGGGGTAACTCCTTTCTTGCTGGTATATGGTATGGAAGTTGTCCTACCATTGGAGGTCGAGATTCCTTCTTTAAGAGTTCTGGTCGACGTTAAGCTCGATGAGGTAGAATGGATAAAGAACAGATTGAATCAGCTCAGCCTGATGGATGAGAAGAGGCTAGTGTCTATTGCATACGATCAGTTGTATCAGAGCCGGATAAAGAAAGCTTTCGACAAGAAGATGTGTCCTCGAAGCTTTCAGACGGGAGATCTTGTGTTGAAAAAGATTCTCCCACCACAATCAAATCACAGGGGCAAATGGACGTCTAACTACAAAGGTCCATATGTCATTCGAAAGGTCTTCTCCGGGGGAGCCTTGTTGTTATCCACCATGGATGGCGAGGATTTTACATCCCCTGTGAACGCATAAGCAGTTTAAAAATATTTTTCTTAAAAGAGACCCGCTGGAAGAAAAAAGAATATCCAGGTAAAAATGGGGCATCCCGGCGAACCATAAAAAAAGAATGGGTTCGGGCAAAAATTAGGGATAAAAATGAAAAGATGTAAACCCGCAAAGTAGAAAACCTAAAAAGGAGACTTTGGCAAAAATGGGTATCCCGGTGAATCAAAAACCTGAAAGGGCGGTTCAGGCAAAAGTTAGGGATTGAAAAGCAAATGACTGCGGTCTGTGTTGGAACTTCATTGCTTAGTGGATTGGGAGGACCTGAGGGCCATTTATCCGAATAAATCTCTTCTGAAGATAAAGCATCGGAAAAGCATCAAGGTCAGGCGAGTCATAGATGGATCAACTCATGGTGTTTGTTTGTGCCAGATTGCCGACATTTATGTACACTTTTGTATATATTTCTGTGCATAGTTGTTTTGTTTTTGCGCAACTTCCTCTTTTCAGGGTTGCATCTGTTGTAAAAATTTGCCTATTTACAGGCCATTTAGCAATAAACATATACTATTCAGTATCTCGTTTGTTTTGTTTTAACTTTTACTATTTTGTTTGTGAAAAATGCCCAATGTTTTGATAAACTTGCACATACATAAACTTGCAGGCCTTGGCCAATAATTGTTAAAACTTTGAATTAATTGAACAATGTCACGAATGATGACTGAGATAGTTCCGTTTGCGTAGGATATCTTGTCTGTTTGTTCAATTTTGCAGGGTCATTACCCTTGGGGAAAAGAGGTATGGATGAAGTTCGTCTTATCCCCAAGCAGATTCTATTTCCCTAGCAAGCGGAATTTACATCTCTATCCCCAGTAGAGTTTGTATGCAGTTTGAGTGAGCAGGTAGCGTGTGCGATTTCCCTTGGCAGTTGGTGTACATTTACTCCCCACGAAGTGCGTGTTCGCACTCCCTAGTGAATCATGAGTGGATTTTCTTCCCACTGAGTAATCTGTGGCCTAGGTAGATTCACTTCTAGTTGAGTAATCCCCAGCAGGATAGAGGAACTCCGTTACCCTGACATTTTCTTTGCAGGAGGTCAGCGCGTGGGCCTGTTTCCTCGGCATAAGTCCTTGGCATGAGTAGGTTGTTTCCCCGGCATGGTGGTTTCTGTATCTCTAGCATTTATTTTGCTGATTCAATTTCGTTGCATTTACATGTGTGCATAACATCTAGCCAAACGCGTAGCATTTCCATTTCGTATGGAGCATTATGCCATTTCAAACATGAGCATGTGAAACATAGGCCAGGTTGTTATCTCTTTGTTTCAGGTGTATCTTCAGAGGTTTGATCTTATCCCTTGGTATTCAGACCATGGATATTTCCGATAGCCCGCGCGGTATCCAGACCCCAGCTCATGTTATTCCCCAGTAGTGTCTTCGGATCTCAGTGGGTCATGATAAGTATTTATGATGAATTCTTTAGTCCTTCGAGTATCCAGATTCCGGTCCTTTCCCAGTTGATAGGGTTTTCTTTTTTCCGTCGAGTGTTCAGACTCCGGTAAAGATAGTTGTGGTATCCAGATCACGACAATTGATATTATTGTGCTTTCTTTCTGTCGAGTATCCAGACTCCGGTGAATACGGTGTGGTGTTCAGATTCTGATGGGTATATTTGTGATACTTTCCCTTCGTCCGTTGAGTATCCAGACTCCGGTCAATGTCGTTGAGTGTTAAGACTCTGAAAAATTTCCAATATGTGATGTACTTCTTAGCCTTGTATGGTACTCAGACCATGGCAGTTCGTGATGTGGTCCATTTTGTTCGTTGAGTATCCAGACTCCGGCAACTTGAAATGGTATTTTTAAAACTCCAGCATTATCCTGACCCTAATGAGTGTTTCTTCGTCCGTTGAGCATCCAGGCTCCGGTCAATCTTCGTTGAGCATCCAGGCTCCGGCTTATTTAGTTGAGCATTCAGGCTCCGGCTTTTCCGTCGAGTATTCAGACTCCAGTGAGTCTTCCATCCGTGATGTATTGCTTTTTCCGTCAAGTATCCAGACTCCGGTAAAGTCAACTCGGTATCCAGACCGTGATAAGTTTCGTGGTTGTACTCCTTCTCCGTTGAATATCCAGATTCCAGTGAATTTCCAATTTGTGGTATCCAGACTCCGGTCAGTTCCGTTGAGTATCCAGACTCCGGTAGGTTTCATATGGTGATGATCTCCTTTGTCCGTTGAGTATCCAGGCTCCGGTCAATCTTCGTTGAGCATCCAGGCTCCGGTTAATTAGGTTGATCATCCAGGCTCCGGTCCCTACGTTGAGTGTCCAGACTCCAACAATTTTTATTGACTCATTTTGTTCGTTGAATATCCAGATTCCGGCAATTTGAAAGGTTCCCCTTTAACCTGTATGGTATTCAGACTATGGCACAGTCTTGATGGATGAATTCATCTTATTATGTTCACCCAAGAAGAGTTACTTAGTTAAGTTTCTCCTTTCTCCTTGCCAGAGTTGTTTGGTTAAGCTTCTCTCTTCCCCAGCGGAGTATGTTTGTAATCAGAACAGTTGTCTCCAGAGTTTTTGTTTGCAGTTTTATTTTCTGCGGTTGGCAAATTTTCGTGTTCTTTGATATTCAACCGCCTTTTACCTTGATGGCGTGAAAGCCGTTCGCTTTTCACTCATTCAGGTCCAATTCGTTTGAATAGGGGCAACTATTGCACCCAAAAATTTGACCAACCTTTTCTTAACTTGGTTTATGTTTCATTTCATTTTTCTTCTAGCATTTGCATTCCATAGCATTGTTCTTTGAGCAGGGGATCAAGAGGTTGTTCATAGTAAGAGAAGTTCACCATAAGTGTTGAGCCTAAGCAAGGGGTTTTACTCAAGCATGAATGGTTATCAAGTCATCAAGAAGTGGTCAAAGTTTTGTGAAAGAGTTGATGGGTGTATGTGGATCAGCTCCTAACTTGGAGGCCAGTTGAAGATCATCAGAGGGTTGTGAATTCATGATTATGGATATGGGATGTTAAGTAAGATCACTAAAGGCTTTGAGAGCCATGTTGGAGTTTATTAAAGTTGTTGTATCATGTGGAAGAAGCCACAGTCAAGAGTGTTGCACCTAGGGTTTTCATCTGGTCAACCCTCAGTCAATTGTGAAATTAAAGGAGATTAAGACTCAATTCCAAGTCTTTGTGATCGTGGAATGTTGTGTTGAGATGCCTAATATATCATTTCAAGATCAAACCAAGAAGAATCAAGAGTGTGAGAAGTTACTAAATTAGGGTTCTCAGTGTAAAATCCCTTGTTTACTGTCCAACTTCATGACCACATACCTCAAGATAAAAGTCTCATCTCATCTTGACCCTAACATGAAACTTGTAGAGCCTGTTTTTAGCTTTCTTTTGAGTACTAGAAGTCTTTCATCTGATTTCTAGAACTAAAGTTATGATGCTGACAAGTTACAAGTCCTTAGATGAATGTGATTTTGGTCAACAAAAGTTAACCAACTTCCAAAACATTTTTGACCTAGAAGGATGTTTCTCCTCACTTTGACCCAAACATGAAAGTTGTTCCTCATGATCTTAGATTTTCCAAAGAGTACTAGAAGTCCTTCATCTGATTTGTAGAACTCAAGTTATGAGGCTTGCAAGGCAGGGGTATTTTGGGAAAGTAAGATTACAGGTCATTTTCATTATAGGTCCATTTCACTATCTTGCACACTTCAAATGAAACATTTCTCAACACGAGACTTGCTCCAAATAGTCCTAATTTCATCACCAAACCATCTCATGTCATGATTGAAGCTTAGATTGGAGAATTGATGTGAGACTTCTTCATGAAGAAAGCTTAAAAGGGGGAAAGGGCAATTATTTGATTTTGAACCAAAACAAGGATGTTTATACATTTTTTGAGTCACAAAGATATAAGGAACAAGATGTAAGAATTACATTTCAGTTTTGGTGCCATTTTCATGTGTAGTTCAATGGCCATTTCAAGTGGAAAATTGACAAACCAATTTCAACCATGTGATCAAATCAAGGGCTGAATCTCATCCATTTGATCAAATTAAGTTCCCAGCAATGATTTTGAATGAAAACCAAGGCATTTTGCAGCACTTTTGGCTCGTGAAAATGAAGCTTACAACACAAGGAAAATTGAATTTTGATTGGGCTTTTAGGGACTGCAATTGGGCTCCAAAGTGATCAGTATCCATCATATATAACCTTAGGATCATTAATAATGCAGGAGAACAGGTTTTGGATCAAGAATTGCTGAGAAAACAGTTGGAAAAAGTGAGAGAAAAGTGAAAATCGTTTTTGGCATTTCATCAAGTTTCAAGAAGAATTGGGCATTCCTAAAGCTTCATTGAAGATCAAGCATTGTTTCTGGATCAAATTCGTCAAGTTTCAACCTCATTTCAAGGCTTAGTGGAAGCTCTCCACTAGGTAAGCTACAATTCAAAAAGTCTCTCAATCCATGATGAATTAGCTTGCCATTTGTGTGTTTTTGTGATGTATGAACTTCCTGCTTGGATTCTGGATGCATTTGATTGTTGATTGTGAACATTTCAGTATGACATGTGTTTTTTGTTTAAGCATGTTTGGTGAAAACTAAGTTCATATTTGAGATCTACGTGAGATGTAGATGAATTTTGACTATGATTTTGCATGATTTGGTGATGTTTGGATTCGCCTGTGGTTGTGTCTCGCCGGAGAAGATGACTAGAGCCGCCATGCTCCGGTCACCTGGTTTTTTCCCTCCGTTTTGTTTAAATGAAGAAGATGGTGCGTGGCTTGATTGTGTTTGTTAGATCCATGTTGATTTGTTTGACTAAGACCAAATCTGATGGTTGCAATTTGATTTCACTTTGTGCTGGGAATGTGGTGGTCACGTGGCATGTCCTTGGCCATTGATTTGGTGGACTCAGGCTGTAATGTGTGGCCAAGATCTTGTTGACTGGGCTTTAAGTGAAACGCTGCTTTTCACTAGCTTGCGTTCCAGCCCTTAGATTGTTTGACTGGTCTTGGATCTTATGGCTGTGATTTATTTTGGTTTTTGTTTTATTCTGAAAAGCACGCGTGTCATGCCTTGGACTGTGGATTGTTTGACTGGCATTTATTTTGGATGGATGAGATCTGATCTTCGTTGGTTGATTGAGTTTTTTGTGGATTGGGCCTTTCTTTCTATTTGCACCCCCCTGCAACCTAGCCGAAGGTTTACATGTGATTGGATTGCTATTCACACCATTGTTTTCTTTTTATTTTTTGTTGTGAATCTGTTTGGAATTAATTCATAAAAAATACTTCTCTAATTAATAAAATTCATCAAAAATATTTTCTGGACCATTTGGAATGTCTTTTATTTTTTAGAATTTTTATTTTATTTTTTTTTGGATTATTTTTCATTAAAAAAAAGAATCATTAATTGGAGGGGTATTGTTTGAGTTAATTTTTGACATTGTTTGGTTTTTAATTTGTTTCTCCCTTTTCATTTTGATCCAATGACTGAAAATTAATCCTCATATCTATGATGAGTTGATGAATTTTTTAGAACCATTTTGCCCCTGTTGGTTGACTTTGATTGCATTTCATTTGACCCTCGATAATCCTCATTCACAATGGGACACCCTTGTGAATCAATTTCTTTGGTGGTGTTGTGAATTGATTTTGATTGTGATCTCTTGGGTTCTGTTTGCCAACATGTTTATGGACTTTGTGCATTTTATTTGGTTATTTTTGAATCATTTTCCTAATTTTGAGGTAACTTGCAAGTCAAGTTACCCCAAAGGGAGGTTCATACATACACATTGACCTAGTTTGCCTTGGATATGACTTTGATGTATCCTTTGAGCCTTTGATTCCTTTTGATTCATGTTTCTAACATGTTAAGGTTGATGGTTGCTCAATTTTAGGTCATGATATTGTGTTTTGATTGTACATTTGTGTGTTTCTTTTGATGCTTCCATTTAGGGTTTCCATGTGTAGCATGCTTGCATTCCTTTATCTTTAAGCTTGTTTTCTCTTATGATGTGATTGCTTTTGCTTTTGAGCTCTCTCCTTTCATCTCCCATTATGTCCCATGACCTTGGAGTATCATTTAAGGTGGCTTAGTCCCTCCTTAGGAGGTACTAGAAGCATACCTAAAATGATGAATCCTTGAGGACTCCTTTGTGCTTCTTTTGCACTTTGTTTGTGATGCTTATAGTTGAGTGCATATTATGAGTTACTTGTTGTCCTCATATAGCCTCCCATCCTCACTTTTGTTTTGAGTTTATTTTCCTTTCATTTGATTTGGCTTTTGGCACTTGTGGTTGATGTTGTTTGACTTAGGTCATTTCATCCCACTTTTGGTGCATTTTTGTGTGGTTTTTCCTTGTTGTTTGATCTCATCTTGTGCATTTCTTTATCTCTTATTTTCTTGCATTCTCATATGCATGCTTGACGTTGAGATAAGCTTGTGGAGGCTACTGCCTCACACATATTTCCTCCCTCACTTTCATCTTACTTGTGCATTCTATGTTTGCATTCTTGCATTTTTATGTTCTTTCTTCTTCTTCTTTTGTCTTCCTTCCCTTAGGACCTCTAATCTCTCTTCTTCAAGAGAGGTTATGATAGACATTAGGTGCTTAACCATGCATGATAACATTAGGTAGTTCCTTTTTGTATCCCAACTTTAAGTCCACTTTGCATGATAACTTTTAGGATTGAATTAGTCTCCCATTAGTGGTCCTTTCTTCTCTTCTCATCTTCATACAATCTTAATGTACTTAATAAAGATAATGGATGTTGTGCCATGAGCCTTGTACTTAGGAAATGGTGATTTAGCGGTTACCTCTCAATTTCCTAGAGTGTTCAGTATACGTCCTTAGGACGATATGCGACGCATTCGATCCTAGGTTTTAGACTTTAATACAACATACATTATGAACACTCAATAATTAAAACACTTCTTCTCTAAAAAACACAAAAACACTTCAAATCTTTTTTCACCCTTTGGGGTTCTTAATTAGGAAAATCTTTTCAGATAAAAGAGTGTTGTTAACTTTTAGTTCTACTGTAAACGGTAACGCCTAAGTCTCCAATGGTCGAGCTGCATACACCAACTGCTAGAACTACTTGTTAACCCTACTCGGGCCTAAAAACTTTTGAACCAACCTGTGGCCTTTTTGGTCCGAACTACGTTTGCTCTGATCTTTCATACCAGATGAAATTACGTAGGCATAAGACGTGATGTCTTGGCGAGCAACCTTCCCCCCTTTCACCCGTAGTTAGCCGAACCACGTTGACTCTGACTTTCCTATTGCACGAGGGAATACGTAGGCACAGAGCGGCGATGCTCTGCCGAGTCTCCTTTATTTTTATTTTGTCCCTTGACCTCTAGCTATATAAATGATCACTTTTTTTTAGATAGACAATAATGTGTGGATCTTGTCGAGTACGACAGACGTGAGGGGTGCTTATACCTTCCCCTTGCGTAACCGACTCCCGAATCCATACTTGGTTGCGATGACCTTGTCTTTCCCTTTTTCGTTAGGTTTTTCCGATCGTTTCCTTTCCCTCTCTTTGGGATAAATAACAAAAGGTGGAGACTCTTCTGTTTTCTTCCGGGTGTTTTTCGTAGTTGCGACAGAGATGCAACGTATTAGCGAGCATACATAGTGTATATGCCCATAAGTATTTACCTTTAGCACGTTTACCTTAGAAGATAACCATTAGCAAACAAATATTAGCAAAAACACAAATACAAATCAAGAGGCTCCTATAGAGTAGTACAAATACTTAGGATGTTAATACCTTCCCTAGGTATAACCAACCCCCAAACCCCACAAATCTCTTAGCTTCGTTGTTACGTAGCACACTTAGGGTTTTCTTCATTCTTTACCCTTTTCTTTAGATAAATTAAAGCTCGGTGGTGAGCTTCATGATTTGTGATTCAAGTTAATTGATAGTTTGATATCTGATTCTCATCACAACAAAAATGGCGACTTCACTAGGGGTTTGACTTTAATAAGGTTAAGCCCACCTTGTTTGTATTTGTATTTTGTTTATGTTTGTTTGCTTTATACATGTATATTTGTGAATATCTGTATATTACATTTGTTATATTGATTGCATGTGTGCATTGGGTTGACACCTTGAGAGGTGAGATAAGTCCTAGCCCGGACTTGAGCGTATACCTATGATAGGATTGTGGTATGATCAATAGTTGACTGTTGGAAGTAGTCCTAACATGATTGGCATATGATGTAACCATGCTCAGTTGAGACCCCTTTGGGATTACTAATGACGTATGAGTATTTGTACATTCATTACTTTTTCCGACCTGGGAGTCCGTGAAACTGAGGACCTTTTAATTACCCACTTACCCCACTTGGCCTTTTTAGGATGTAATGTGATGACTATGAGGGAGTAGTCCTGAATAGTTGATACGTGATACTACACTCAAACGAGTTTATCTTGAGAATATTGTTGACTCACATGAGTAGTCATGTAAGTTGATAATATCCGAAAGATTTATTGGTGATTCTGGGAACTTTGTAGAACTTATTGTGCAGGAACAAACAGCCCATTGAACATGTTTGTTGGAAAGGGTATACCTTGGCTCCATGCTTGTAACCCAAATCTAGGGCCCTTGTTTGTGTGCATATGCATTGTATATATGTGAATACCTATATATATGTTGCCTGTACATCATTTCATCATCTCATCATAAGCATTCATGTAGTTAGTTTTGAGAAGCTCAATTGTTTTCTTTATTGCAAAAAACCTTAGATCATGGATTTTGGAAAAAGAAACACTAGAAAGTATAACTTCAAGAAACCAGATTTAGCAGAGTTGAAGAAATTGGTGGCCTTAATGTCTTGCCCTGAAGACTTTAGAAAGAGTTATGGAAGATTGTTGGGACTTGTCAAGATCAAGATGCAAGAAGAGGTTCTCGACATCCTTGTGCAATTCTACGACCCTCTCTATCATTGTTTCACCTTTCCTGATTATCAACTCGTTTCAACCTTGGAAGAGTATTCATATCATGTTGGTCTACTAGTATTGGACAAGAAGTCGTTCAGTGGTTTGGAGAAGCTCTCTTCACCAAAAGACATTGCAGATGCCATCCACCTAGAAGTTTCCGAAGTCAAAGCAAATCTCACCACAAAGCTTGGACTTAGAGGTCTACCTTCTGAATTTTTGATCGGGAAAGTTGCGTTTCTTGCCAAGGAGAAAAGTTTAGATGCTTTTGAAGTAGTCCTTGTGTTGCTCATCTATGGCTTGGTTTTATTCCCTGAAGAAGGTTTCATTGACATCAACGCTATCCAGATCTTTATGAATGGTAACCTTATTCCTACTCTGCTTGGAGATGCCTAAAATTCTATTCATTATAGGAATCTAAAACGGGATGGTACTATCCTATGCTGTGCTCCTCTATTATATACGTGGTTTGTTGCACACTTGCCAAGGACAGATCTTTTCAGAGAAAATCCAAATGAACTGAGGTGGTCTCAAAGACTCATGACTCTAACTCAGAATGATGTACATTAGTGTGACCCTACTTATGACAAGAGAGTGATCATTGACAGTCGTGGCTCATTTTCCAACATACCTCTTCTCAGTATACAAGGGGGAATCAACTACAACCATGTTCTTGCAAGACGTTAGTTTGGATTTCCCATGAAGGAAAAGCCTAGCAACATCCTGTTGTCAGGTTTCTTCTATCTCAACGTAGAAGCCAGTATGGGGTTTAGAGACAGTATTTCAGATTCTTGGAAGATCATTCACAAGAAGACTAAGGCTGATTTAGGAAAAAAAACTGTATAGAATTTGAGCCTTTCACGCAGTGGGTTCTTTCTCGAACCCGTGATCTCAAAATGCCTTATCTTCCAGAGAAACCTTTTTAGGTTGTTGTGGCTTCTTCCTCCATCATCCATGTTGAGCGCATGGAGGAATACCAAGATACATTGGCTAGGATGAAACTTGAACGAGATACTTGGGAGGGAAAGTACCACGTCATTCATTCTGAGCAGCTAGAGGTGAAGAGACAATTGAAAGAGAAGGATGATTTGATTGAGTTGCTTGAAAGGAGGGTTGTTGACAAATATGTGGCACAGGAGAATTTATTTTTCTCTAGTGTTCAGCCAGTGCTTAGTACTCATGAGTACTCAAACATCATACCCTGTCCGGTGCTTGGAAAGGAATAGTTGACCATCTAGTATTGGAGAATGTAGAGTTGAAGAGACAGAAAAGGATGCGCGGATAAGACTTTTTTTAGCTAGACTCTGTTGAGACTATAAGGCCTAGTCTTTTCCTCTTATATTTTAAATTTATTGTATTATACTTTGAAGTTGTAACTTTTTCCACTATTAATGAAGTAAGGTTTTTTTTCGCCAAATGTGTGTCCTTTGTAAATCTATCTTCTGAGTTTCTTAAAAACCAATTGCATTGCATCTCATTATTTTTTGCTAACACCCAAGGAGCCCAATCTCTTATTTTGCAGACATTATAATGGACTCAAAAAAGGTAACAACTCCAAGATGCACATTCAAAAGCCCAAAGTTGGAGAATCTAAGAATACTAGGAGGCCTAGTGGAAGATCCTTTGTTGTTTAGCAAAAAGTATGGAAACCTTCTGCCATTATTAGACCTTCAAGTAGATGAAGAAATGTTAATGGCGCTCGTATAGTTTTACGACCCCATTTACCATTGCTTCACATTTCTAGACTATTAATTGCTACTAGCATTGGAAGAGTATTTTGCTTTGATGGGGTTATTAGTCATTCCTCAACCATTCTTTGGAAGGGAAAGAAGACCAAATAGGAGAGTCTTAGATGAAGTCTTATACCTAGAGCCCTCTGATCTTCAGACGTATCTAGATGTCAAGGATGGATTCTCTGGTTTACAAGCGAGACCTTTGATGGAAAGAGCTAAAGCCCATGCTAATAAGAAAGACACGGAAATATTTGAAGTCGTCTTGGCCTTACTGATTTATGGACTCCTTCTGTTCCCAAGTGCCGACAAGTTCATTGACTTGAACGCCATCAATTTTTTTCTGATCATGAACCCTGTCCCCACCCTGCTAGCTGATGCATACTTCTCTATCCATTTAAATAACTCCCATGGTGGAGGACATACCACTTTTTGTATTTCTCTCCTTCACAAGTGGTTTATTTCGCACTTACCAAGGACCTCCTCTCTGTGGAGTCTAAAGGATAGTCCTGCATGGAAAGAAAAGCTTCTATCACTCAAACACTATGACATCCATTAGTATGATCCCTTGTATGGAGAGGTTACCATGATTCACAGTTGTGGGGATTTCCCTAATGTGTCTCTTATTGGCACAAAAGTATGTATTAGCTACAACCCTATCTTAGCTCACCGTCAGCTAGGATATCCAGTAGAGGAAGAGCCTGATCCGGTCTTTTCGGGAAGATGTTTCCTTGAAGAAGAGAGAAACCCAGATCTCAAAGCACGAATTACCTATGCTTGGCTTCACCTTAATACCCAAGGGATGACTACTTTGGGACATCCAGATTGTACCGTCTCAGAGGCATATCTTATTTGGTCTAAAGACATAGCTTTAAAGATGTTCTATACCTGCTTTGAGCCAATACTGTCAACTCCAAAAGAAGACTTATTTGTGGAGGAATTGAAGGATGCTTTTGTCAAAGCTGAAGAGGAGAAGAAGATATGGGAGGATAAGCACTTCATGGTTGCTCAAGAAAACGAAGAACTCTAGAAGCTACTCCGTCAGAACCAGGAGGAAGATTTTTCAAGGAAGATGAAGCTTCAAGAAGGGGAATGGTATTCTTGTCAAAATAACTAGGCCTTTTAGTTTCAATATTCTGTTGTTAATTTAAGTCCGCACTTTGGCTTTTGATGTGTAATCTCTATTTCTGTAAAACTATCATTCGTTAATGAAAAGGTTACTTTGCTTCTTGCTTGCTTCTCCATTATTAATGTTCATAAACATAATATGGGGTTCTTTGAATGTTAGCTTTGAATTTGCATTAGCATTTTATGAGCATTGCATTTGTATTTTTTGTTCTGTGGCTTATTTATATTGTTTTACCTCCAGTCTGTCACACTGAGTCCTACACATCCTTACAACACTAGAGCTCAAGCTCGAAGGAGAATGGATGAGCAAGATCAAGAGTTTTATAGAGTCAACAATGAGTAGGATGGCATACAAGGAAATATGGGGAAAATGATGGAGATGTTACAAGTGATCCGTGCAAAGATAGACACTCATTTGACCGTAGTTTCCGTGATCAATGCCACAACAATGGAGCCTACACCATTTATGACTGTTGCCACCAATGGTCCACCCTTTGGTCTACCATTTAACTTTCTACGACAGTGATCCACTGTGAAGACTACTCCGCAAGTACCTTAACAGACCATCCCTCTGAATGTTGATTTTCCTCATACTATTCCTACTTACACTCCAGTTGTTGTGCAAGCGCAAGCACATCTATACTTCAACAACCAACATCAGGTATATGATATACCTAACTAGTCGCAAGAAGGAGACGAACGTCATAAGAAAATGAGGGAAGATTTTGAAACTATGGCGAGAAAGATAAGGGCTTTGGAAGGTAATAGCATATTTGTGGCCGATGCAAGGGATATGTGCTTGGTCTTTGGATTAGTGATTCCACTAAAATTCAAAGTCCCAATTTTCGATAAATATAAGGGGGGATACTTGTCCTAGAACCCACTTGATCATGTACTATAGGAAGATGAAAGCCTATGTGGAAAATGATAAATTAATGATCCATTGCTTTCAAGACAGTCTCAAGGGTGCTTAAGTTAAATGGTACTTGAGTTTGGACCAATCTAGAATTCATAATTTCCAAGACTTGTCTGATGCATTCATCAAGCATTATAAATATAACATGGATTTAGCTCCGGACTGAAGACAATTTTTTAGCATGGCTTAGAAAAGTTCTGAATATTTCAAAGAATACGCCCAATGTTGGAGGGAAACTGCCTCACAAATGGAACCCCCTATGACCGAAAAGGAATTAGCTGATTAGTTCATCGATACGGTAAGGCCAAAATTCTACAAGAGGATGATTAGCAGTGTGAGTGCTAACTTCTCTGACATTGCAATTGTGGGAGTATAAGTGGAATTGGATTGAAAAATGGAAAGATGATAAGTATCGCCGACAGTTCAAGTAGAAGTGTCACTAAGAAGACCTTTGGGAATGTTCATAAGAAGAAGGAAGGTGAAACTAATGCCATTTCTGCAGAAAAAAGAAATCAGATCAGGAAGCCTCAACGTCAACAAAAATTTCAACAACAACCACTATACCCTATGCAATATACTCAATAACCCTACGTGGCGGCCATTACGCCTACGTTCCACAATCAAACTCCAGTTTTTCCGCAAGTTCAACAACCACCCGCATATCAATAAGTGCCCAATGCCTCATCCTATCAGCAACAATAGAAACCAAAGGCTCCAATACCTAGACAAAATATACAAAACAGAAGACCAGGGGCAAGACCTCCCATCCCACCAATTCCAATGAGTTATACTAAGTTGTACCTCTAAATGGTGCAACGAGGTTTGATCACCACCAGAAAGAAGGGACCACCACCAGACCCTCTCCCACCATTCTATAATCCCAATGCTTACTGTGTGTTCCATGAAGGGGCTACCAGACATGATCTAGAAGGATGTCTTGCTTTAAAGCATATTGTTCAAAAATTGATGGAGAAAAAGATTCTGTCCTTTGGGGATCGTCAACCCAATGTCAAAAACAACCCACTGCCCAATCATGGGAGTGTCAATGCAATAGAAGACGTGCATGAATAAGTAATTTATGATGTAAAGATAATCAAGACTCAGTTACAGGCTCTCCATAAAAGATTAGTTAAAGTTGGTATGATCAAAAGTACCCATTCAGAATGTGAAGAATGTGCTAAAAATTCCAAATGTTGTACTCTAGTCCTAGAAGATATTCAGAGATTAATGATTGATGGTTTTTTTGCAAGTTTGCAGAAAAATGAAGAAAGAGGAAGTGTCAGTGATTAAACCTATTTTCAATATGCCAAAGGGGAATGGAAAAGTGCCCATATTCAACATTCCAGATGTCAGTTCAACAGATGCAGCGCCCAATACTATCAAGCCAGTGTTCAATATTGAAAAACCCGCCGCATTAATAGCTAGTTAGCCAAGACCGATCAATATTCAAAAGTTTAGGTCGTTCTTTTTCAAGAGTACCAAAGCGGTACCTTGGAAATATGATAACAAGTGGAGAAATCATAGATCTTGAAAAGAGGTACAAAATTAAAGGACAAAGAGTAAACCTAAATACGTCACGAACATTCCTGGTACAAGCAAGATGATCCGAAGCGGTCAAATTTACCAACCTAAGGTAACTGTGGTCCCTCTTAAAGAATCCATTACTATGGAACCTGTAAAAATTAAGGAAGTGTCGAATAAAGAAAATGAAGAGTTCTTGAGGATCATAAAAAGAAGTGACTACAAAATCATAGATCAACTACACCAAACTCCATCCAAAATTTTGATCATGTACCTCCTTTTAAGTTTTCCCGGACACAGATCCGCATTACAAAAATTGCTGGCACATAACCATGTAACTAAGGATATAACAGTTGATCAGTTTGATTCGGTGATTACCAATATTATCGCATGTAATACCCCAAGCTTAAAGAATGATGAACTACTTGCCGAAGGTTGTAAGCACAATCGTGCTTTGCATGTATCAGTAAAATGCCAAAAGGATACTCTAGAAAGGGTCTTGGTGGACACTGGTTCCTCTCTGAATGTATTACCCAAAAGTACGCTTGCTAAGCTGGCATATAAGGGGGCTGACATGAAACTTACCTCTTTGATTGTTAAAGCTTTTGACAGTTCCAGAAGAACGGTGATAGGCGAAGTGGATTTACCTATTATGGTTGAGCCCCATGTATTCGACATTACATTCTAGGTGATGGACATCAATCCAGCATACAACTGTTTGTTAGGAAGGCCATGGATCCATGTCGCCGGTGCAGTGACCTCTACTCTTCACCAGAAGATGAAATTTGTAGTGGATGACTGTCGCTACTGCGAAAAAAGGTGTCGGCAAAGACAGAAGAGTCGCCACCTATCGTTATTTATCCCAAAGGAAGGAAAGAAAACGATCAGGAAAAACCTAGCGAAAAGGGATAAGATCGGTCATCGCAACCAAATCTCGGGTTCGGGAGTCGGTTACGTAAGGGGAAGGTACTAGCACCCCTCACGTCCGTTGTACTCAACGGGATCCACGCTTGTTTGTTTATCTGACGGGTTGTTTATCTATCTACGCTAATGGTCTGGTTCAAAAGAAAAGAAAAAGGACTCGACAGAGCATCGTAGCTCTGGGCCTACATATTCCCTCGTGCAATGGGAAAGTCAGAGTCAACGTAGTTCGGCTAACTACGAATGAAATGGGGAAGGTTGCTCGCCAAGATGTCGCATCATGTGCCTACGTACTTTCATCTGGTATGAAAGATCAGAGCGAACGTAGTTCGGGATAAAACGAAACACAGGTTTGTTCAATTGTTTTTACCCGAGTAAAGTTAAACTACAGTTCCAGCAGTTAGAGACAATGCCTGTTTGCGGTAGAACCGAAGCTTAACAGCGCTCTTTTCAACTGAAAAGGTTTTCTGAATTAAGACCCGACAGGGCAAAAAGAGGTTTGAATGTTTGTTTTTGTCTTTTATCGGAGAAGTGTTTTTTTATGAATGTTTGTAATTCATACTGCACTAGAGACTATGACTTAGGAACGAATGCATCGCATATCGTCCTAAGGACGTATACTAAACACTCTAGGTAATCGAGGAGAACCCCCCCCCAATCACCACTTCCTAAGTAGCTTAAGGCTCGTAACATACGGTACAAATTAGCCTTTATTATGTGTATTACTGTTGTTTGAATATGAGAAGAGAGGAAAGGACTATACAGGAGAAACTAATCAAATCCTAATGTTATCATGCAAGATGGTCCTAATGTTGAGTTTGAAAGGGTATCTATCCTATATGTTTGCATACAAAGGATTCAACCTAGAGTCTTTCATCACTGTCCTTAAACAAGGAAGTGAGAGCCCTAAGGGAACATGCCAAAGGAAAACAACAACATCAAAAATCATTAAGCTGAAGGATTAAAGCTATCAAGCAGATAAAATGCATGTAATGCAGCAATACAAGCAAGGGAGGATCACCTCAACCTTAGATGCAAACATGGGCAATTACAAAATAGAAAAGAACACACAAGCAAGGGAGGATCACCTCAACCTTCAATGTAATCAAGCAAGGGCAAGTACGAAAGACAGATAAACATCCAAGCAAAGGGAGACTAGCTCAACCTTTAATGCAATCATGCACCTAAGCCTAAGGGTATCTATACATGCAAATCTACCCTAATGCATCACAGCAAACAAATAGGAATAAATCCATCAGGAAAGAGATAGATCAGATGAGCAACAAGGAAGTCATCCCAAGGCTACATCAGGTTTAGATGTGTATCAACACAAGAGTCCATCTCAGGCTCAACCTCTTTATGGAATGCACAGAGTACTTCCTAAGGAAGACCAAGCTCTCACAAGAGGGATCCTGAGATAATAGGACGGATGAGCAAAGAGAAGGTATGTACAAGGTACTTGAGTCCTCAAGGCTCAAACTTCTCATGGAATGCACAAAGTACTTCCTAAGGAATACCAGGTTCTCACAAGAAGGATCCTGCGTCATAGGACTTGGAGGAGAAAAGGAGCATAGTGTGAACCTAAGGAACCCACCATGTCATTGAATGTCCATCAGTGGCTTAAACTTCTCATGGAATGCACAGAGTACTTCCTAAGGAAGACCAGGCTCTCACAAGAAGGATCCTGAGAATGCAGGACTTGAGAAATGAAAAGAATAATGATGGGAGACATAGTGAAAACCTAAGGAATTCACCATGTTCTCAACCAAACACATCATTCAAGGATAGTCCTCAATGGTTCAACTCCTCATGGAATGCACAGATTTCTTCCTAAGGAAGACCGGGCTCTCACAATAAGGCTCCAAATATCATAGGACTATGCTTTAGAAGAATCATGAAGAAAGAAAATCAATCAAAGGCATCCAAGGCACCCTAAAAGCATGGCTCTAAAGGACATCTATCCTTATGGAGCTATGGATATGAGAAGGACTTAAAAACTACCCTACAAAGGTATCAACTTAGGTACTAAGGGTTCATGTAATGATTGGGTGTCTAAGGATTGCCTAAAGATCACTTAAAGGCAAGACTAGGTGGAATGCTAAATTGGGAACACCCTAATATCAATCAGAATGTAAAACCTAGTAAAAAAAGGAAAATAAGTCCTAAAATCCTAATAAAATTCCTAAGGGATCCTAAATGTGTTAGGAGGCTATTGTCAAAATTTCAAGTCAAAATTCTATTCGTAACGGCACTAACAGAAGGCGAAACCTCAACGTGTGCTAGGGGGAATGTAAATGGGAAAGGTTCTAAAGATCTAGTTCGAACCCTATCCTAAAGGCATCTAAAAAATCAGAGAAAAATACTACAAAGCTACTTAATGCATCAAGAATTAGTACACAAAAAATTAGGAACTCAATCCAAATATCTATCAAGATATAAATTCTACAAGATGAACATACAATTTTTCACATTTTAAATGGCTATTTAAATGAAAAATATGCAATTAAATGAAAAATCAATCAAAGATGGAATTAAAAAATTCAAAAAATTAGAAGACATCTCAAACTATGCTTGTGATTTTTTCCAGCATTTATTGGCATTTTTTTTACTATTTTTAATGAATTAAAATGATCATGCGATAAAACATAAAAAAAATAAGAAAAAAGAAATGAAAATACTAAATCTGCGTGCTGAATAGCAAAAAAACAAGTTAAAGCGCTTGGGCCTCTTGCGCAGGGGGTGCCAACATCAATTGAGGCCCAATCCATCAGGATTATAAGGGATCATATGCGCTTCAGTCAACACACACCCACGGTGGGTCTTAATCAAAGCCACTTATTCATTAAGTAATCTAATCCTACGCCTTATCCTCATGCCACGTAATTAAAATAGGTCAAACCTAACTGAAACCAACTCACGGCCATTGGATTAGTGGAAAAGGTCACAGATCCATCAGGATCTAACGATAAAGAATGCATATGGTGATTCAAATATGAGAAAGAGGGAAAGTGAACCAGTGGTGGCCGGAGAAGACTCCGGTCGTCTTCTCCGGCGAGGGTGAACGGTGCTCTGCCATGAAACCTCACCAAACTCTAAAATATTGCCATCAATCTCTTCCTTACACTACACTGATCATCAATCCATGGTTTATTTTCATTTTTCTCTCCAAGAACAAGCCAAAAAGAAAGCAACAAGAAAACGCGCACCATCCAAAACTCTCACAATCGAACCTCTAACTTATCCTAAAATCATCTAGGCATTACCAGAAACCTAACCATATGCAAAAAAAGTCCTAATTCCTCTTAAATCGTGAGCAATTTTGAAATTTACATACCTCTGAAAAAGCTTCAACACAACCTTCAAAATCCACTGAATCTTGATGCTTCTTACCCAGAATCACTCTATGCAACCTTCTGAAGCTTTTGCAACTCTTGATTTTGATGGGAATTGGCCAATTCTGCAGATACGATCTTCCCCTTCAACCACTTTTCTCCAACTTCCTCTAACCGTTTCTGGCGCCAATCCTCATCCAACTTCATCTGAGAATCATCTAGTGTTTATATAGGATTGATTTGGGGGCCCAAAAGTGGTTGTTTGGCCCAAATCCAAAATTCACTTTTCATCACTTTTTTCACTCTGCCATATGCATGAAAACAGAGCTAATTCACTTCCAAATTGATCCATTTTGCTTGCTGGTGATGTAAGGAGTGTGGATGGATAAGATTAGTTCCTTACTTTTGCATCAATGGTTGATTTGTATTTTGTTTCTTCAAGCTTAAGAAACATGAGAAATGGAGTGTTTTTATGGCTCAATTTTCAAATCTACCAATGCCAATGTTCTTGAAATGTGTTTTGTGAACAAAATATGCATAAACATGACTTGGAATCATCCTTTTTGCATTTATTTGAACTTTTGACTTTAAATGCCTTTAAAGTTCCCTTTTGTGAAATTTTCTTCAACCAATCTTCAATCCCATCCATATCAATGATTCCTTGGTGTTTGATTAAGTAAATAACCCCATTTTTAGCAACTTTCAAGTTGGACAAATTTGCATTTGAGGTGTGCAAGGTTGTGAAATGGACCTATAACCAAAACGACCTATAATATTTCTTTTCCAAAATGCCCTTGCCCTTTCCCAAAAGGATACCAAGGAACAATATTCATGTTTGGGTCAAGCTGAGGAGAGACATCCTTCTAGCTCAAAAATGTCTTGGAAGTTGGTTGACTTTCAAGTACCAAAATCACCTTCATCTGATGACCTGTAACTTGTCTGCTTCATAACTTGAGTTCTACAAATCCTATCAAGGACTTAGAGTACTCAAAAGAAAGCTAAGAACATGCTCTACAAGTCTCATGTTGATGTCAAGATGAGATGAAACTTGTATCTTGAGTTAGGTGGTCTTGAAGTTAGGAACTGAAATAGGGGATTTTACACTATCAAGCTTAGAAACCCTAGCTCAATAACTTCTCACACTCTTGAATATTGATGAATTGATCTTGAAATGATCTCTTAGGTGTCTCAACACAACATTCCATGACCATATTATCTTAGAATTGAGTCTTAATCTCCTTAAGACTCGCAGTTGACTGAGGGTTGACCAGGTGAAAACCCTAATTGAACCACCTTTGGCCGTGGCCTCTTGTACTTTGAATAATGGCTTACCCAAGCTCTAAAATGACTCTCAAGGTATCCCGTGATCTCTTTCAATGCTTTACCACCCATAACCATGGATTCACTATCACTTGATGACCTTCATAGACCCTCAAGATAGGAGGTACACCATTATTAACCAACCACTCCTTCAATGAGCTTTGACATTCTTCTGTGGATAATAATCACCTGATAGCTTGAACACAACCCCTTGATTAGGATTAGACCTTGGTATCCTTCTCTTGATAAGCACATCCATCTCAATCCCCTGCAAATGGGTTATGATATGCAAATGCTAGTGATAATGCTAATGATATGAATGCAATGAAACAAAAGCTAGGTAAAGCAAAAGGTTGGGAAAATTTTGGGGTGCAACAACTGCCCCTATTCAAACGGCTTGGACCTGACTGGGTGAGAAGCAAACAACTCTCAAATAATCAAGGTAAAAGACGGTTGAATACCAACAAACCCGGAAATTTGCCAACCGTAGAAATAAACTGCAAAACAGTTGGTCAAACTCTCTGGAGAAAATTTGAACATGATGAACGTCTCGAACATTCTGTTGAGGAAAAGAGATTTAATCAAGTAACTTTGCTAAGGAACTCCGTAATAAAACTGGTGTCGTGGTCCGAATAACACATGGGTTGAAGGGTAGCATATCACATGGTCAGAATCTGGATATTCAATGAACACAACGAATCATCGAAACCTTCCGGAGCCTAGATACTCAACGAAACGAGGAATACATCATCAGTTCAACGAGATAAACTGGAACAAGTCGGAGCCTAAACGCTCAACGCGAGAACGAACGAAACAAACCGGAGTAAAGACACTCAACACGATAAACAAACGAAACAAACCAGAGTCAATACACTCAACGCGATAAAAGAACGAATAAACCGGAGTCAAGACACTCAACGCGATAAACAAACGAACAAACCGGAGCCAAGACACTCACGCGAGGAACGAATGAATAAACCGGAGCCAAGACACTCACGCGGGCTAACGAACGAAACGAATAAACCTGAGCCAAAACACTCACGCGAGAAACGAACGAAAAAACCGGAGCCAAGGCACTCACGCGATAAACGAACGAAACACACCAGAGCCAAGACACTCACGCGAGAAACGAACAAACAAATCGGAGCCAAGACACTCAATGCAAGGAACGAACGAACAAACCAGAGCCAAGACACTCGACGCGATAAACGAACGAAACACACCGGAGCCAAGACACTCACGCAAAAAACGAACGAATCGGAGCCAAGACACTCACGCGATAAATCAGAGTCGGGGTACTCAATGGAGCAAATCAGAGGTGGAACACTCAATAAAACAAATCAAAGACGGAACACTCAATGAAACAAATCAGAGGCGGAACACTCAATGAAACAAATCAGAGGTGGATTTACCGGAATCTGGAAATTCAATGGCCAGGAGGAATACGTCATGAACTGAACACTCACCGGAATCTAATTACTCAACATAGCAGAAATACCATCACAAAGTTCATTAGGTTATGTGTACCTAACTAGAATCTGAGCACTGCACGAGTAGAACAAAACGTCTCAAACTGAAAATTCACCGGAATCTGGATGTTCATCGAAGAAGTCCAGGCCTAAACGCTCAACGGAAAAGTCAGTGTTTGAGGATCACCCGTATGAGATAGCAATTACCTGAAATCAGAAAGGTAACAATCTAGCTCATGTTTCAAAATGCAAATTTTTGAAAATGGCGTAATGCTCCATGGAAATGCTACGCGTTTGGGTAGATGCTATGCACAATGCAAATGCAAAGAAATGGCTCCAGCAAAATAAATGCTGGAGAGACGATGCCAACTCCGCTGGGGAAAGAAACGATCCTGCTGGGAATAGCTTACACGTGCCAACTAGGATTGGACTTATGCTGAGGATCGAGACTTGACCGGCTAACTCAGTTGGGGAAAATACCACACCTGCCTGATGGAAGGAAATATTGATCTCAACTTGCTGGGGAGTAAGCATATACCTGCAAGCTGTGGGATTGGTTGTGTGCCGACCAACTGCCGGGGACTACAGGTACAGACTTACCTGCTCTCGTTATCTTGCACATAACTCTACTGGGGATAGAGATGCAAACTCCAATTGCCAGTGAATGGACTCTGGTTGGGGAGAATCTATCTCTACTTGGGGGGACAGATCCATGTTAACGTTCCGACTCTGTGGGGAAACATTCCCAGAGAGGGATTGATGCACATGATTCAACTAAGGGTATGTTGCTCCTGCCGAGGATTCATCTCTGACAACGTGCCCCGAGGGTCACCACCCTGCAACAAAGTGAACAAACAGACAAGATACCCTTCACAAAGGGACCTATCGAGGATATCATCTATGACAATGTTTGGGTAATTCAAAGTTTTAACAATTATTGGCCTAGGCCAGCAACTTTATGTATGCGCATTTTAACAAAAACATCGGGCATTTTTTCGCAAACAAAACAGATAAAAGCTAAAACAAACACATGGTAAACATAGTGCTGAATAGTATGTTTATTGATAAGTGAGCCTGTAAATAGGAAAAATGTTTTACAACAGATGCAAGCTCCTGAAATGAGGAAGCTGCGCAAGTATACACAGAAATATACAACAATATATACAAATGTGGGCGATATGGTGTAGACGAACACCATGAGTTGATCCCTCTATGACTCACTCGACTTCGATACCTCTCCGACGCTTCGACTTCATAAGAGATTGACTTGGATAACAGGCCTCCCAAACCACTGAGCAGTGAAAGTTCACATGCGGACCACAATCATTTGCTTTTTTAATCCCTAACTTTTGCCTGAACCACCCTTTCGGGTTTTCGATTCATCGGGATACCCTTTTTTGCCAAAGCCGCCTTTTCAGGTTTTCGATTTTGTGGGTGTACATCTTTTCATTTATATCCCTAACTTTTGCCCGAACCTATTCCTTTTTTATGGTTCGCCGGGATGCCCCATTTTTGCCTGGATATTCTTTTTTCTTTCCAGCGGGTCATTTTAAGCAAAGTATTTTTTAACTTCGTCTGCGTTCACAGGGGACGTGAAATCTTCACCATCCATCGTGGATAACAGTAAGGCTCCTCCCGAGAAAACCTTTCTGACGACATATGGACCTTCGTAGTTAGGAGTCCATTTGCCCCTGTGATCTGAGTGTGGTGGGAGAATTTTTTTCAGCACAAGATCGCCCGTCTGAAAGCTTCTAGGATGCACCTTCTTATCATATGCTTTCTTCATCCGGCTTTGATACAATTGACCGTATGCATTGGATGCTAACCTCTTCTCATCCATCAGGCTCAGCTGATTCAGTCTATTTTTTATCCATTCTGCCTCATCGAGTTTCACGTTGACCAGAACTCTTAAAGAAGGAATCTCGACCTCCAGTGGTAAGACAACTTCCATACCGTATACTAGTGAGAAAGGAGTTTCCCCGGTTGATGTGCGTACCATCGTACGATAACTGTGCAGAGAAAATGGTAACATCTCATGCCAATCTTTTTAAGTGACAACCATCTTTTGCACTATCTTTTTGATACTTTTATTGGCCGCTTCAATAGCGCCATTCATCTTCGGCCGATAGGGCAATGAGTTGTGATGTTCAATTTTGAAGTTCTGGCATAACTCCTTCATCATCTTATTGTTCAAATTCGAACCATTGTCAGTAATGATTCGCTCGGGAATTCCATATCTGCAGATGATGTCCTTCTTTATGAATCTGGCTACCACCTGCTTGGTAACGTTAGCGTACGACGCTGCCTCCATCCACTTGGTGAAGTAGTCAATGGCTACCAAAATGAAGCGGTGTCCATTAGATGCGGTGGGCTTGATCTTGCCGATCATATCGATTCCCCACATGGAGAATGGCCACGGGGACGACATAACATTCAACGGGCACGACGACACATGGATTTTGTCTGCATAAATCTGGCATTTGTGACATTTCTTCGCGAATTTGAAACAATATGACTCCATCGTCAGCCAGTAATACCCTGCTCGTAATATCTTCCAAGTCATGGGGTGTCCGCCAGCGTGCGTACCAAATGTGCCTTCATGGACCTCTTCTAAGCAAGCCTGCTTCTCTCTCGTCCCCACATCTGAGTAGCACCAAATCATGATTCCTCTTGTAGAGAACCCCATCCGAGTTGAGGTAAAAATTTCCAAACAACCTCCTAAGATTCTTCTTATCCTGGGTCGACGCCCCCATCAGATACTCTTTGGTCTTAAGGAAGTTCTGGATATCATAGAGCCACGGCTTGCCATCAGAGGCTTCCTCAATTGCAAATACAAATGCAGGTCTGTCGAGATGAGATATGACAATTCTGGGAGCTTCATTCCAAAAATTGACCTTGTACATAGAGGACAAGGTTGCTAGAGCGTCGACCATCTGGTTCTCTGCTCTCGGCACGTGGTGGAATTCTACCCGATCGAAGAAGGGTAGCAGCCTCCTCGCATAATTCATATAAGGGACCAAGTTTGGTTGCCTGGTCTCCCACTCTCCTTTGATCTGGTTAACAACGAGTGTTGAGTCACCATATACATCCAGGTTCTTGATTCTCAAATCAATGGCTTCTTCTAAACCCATGATGCATGCCTCATATTCTGCTTCGTTGTTGGTGACCGGAAAAGTTAATCTGGCAGTGAATGGAATGTGAGATCCCTAGGGAGTCGTAATGATTTCCCCGATACCACTTCCATAGGAATTAACTGCACCGTCGAATATCATCTTCCACTGGGAGCCAAGCTCTGGCCCTTCATCGGGCAGTGGTTCATCACAGTCCTTCATCTTGAGGAACATAATATCTTCATCGGGAAACTCGAATTTCATCGGCTGATAGTCTTTGATAGGCTATTCGGTAAGGTACTCAGACAAAACACTTCCCGTGATGGCCTTTTGGGAAACATATTGAATATCATACTCCGTCAGTACCATTTGCCACCTGGCAATTCTGCCTGAAAGTGCTTGCTTTTCGAAGACATACTTGATCGGATCCATCTTCGAAATTAGCATGGTCGTGTGATTGAGCATATATTGTCTTAAACGTTTGGCAGCCCACGCGAGTGCGCAACACGTTTTCTCCAGCATTGAGTAACGAGACTCACAATCTGTGAACGTTTTACTCAAGTAATATATGGCATGCTCCATTTTGCCAGTCTCGTCGTGTTGACCAAGAACGCAACCCATGCTATTCTCAAGAACCGTCAAATACATGATTAGAGGTCTTCCAGCGACTAGGGGTATCAAAATTGAGGTTCCTGCAAATATTGTTTTATTTTGTCGAATGCCTTCTGGAAATCTTCATTCTAGACAACCGCCTGCTCTTTTTTTAATAGCTTGAACATTGGTTCGCATGTGGCCGTGAGCTGAGATATAAACCGAGCAATGTAGTTCAATCTCCCAAGGAAACCACGAACTTCCTTTTTAGTTTTAGGCGCTAGCATATCTTATATAGCTTTTATCTTTGCAGGATCAACCTCAATGCCTTTTTCGCTCACGATAAACCCTAGTAGTTTTTCAGACCGTACCCCAAAAGTACATTTGTTAGGATTCAGCCTCAACCTGAACTTCCTAAGCCTCTCGAACAGCTTCAGCAAATCGACCAGATGTCCCTCCTTCATTTGGGACTTTGCTATCATGTCATCAACATAGACTTCAATCTCATGATGAATCATATCATGAAACAAAGTGACCATAGCCCGCTGGTAAGTTGCCCCTGCATTTTTCAACCCAAAAGGCATTACTTTATAGCAGAATGTCCCCCATGGTGTAATGAATATATTTTTCTCCATGTCTTCCGGCGCCACCTTAATTTGGTTGTAGTCGGAGAAGCCATCCATGAACGAAAACACGAAAAATTGAGCAGTATTATCGACCAATACGTCAATATGAGGGAGCGGGAAATCGTCTTTAGGGCTCGCCTTATTCAAATCCCGATAATCCACACACATTCGCACCTTACCGTCCTTCTTCAGTATATGTACTATGTTGGCGACCCACGGAGGGTAAGTAGTCACGGCCAAGAATCCAGCATCCAACTGCTTTTGAACCTCTTCTTTGATTTTAACGGCCATATTTGGTCGTGTCCTTCTAAGCTTCTGCTTAACTGGAGGACAATCTTCGCGCAATGGTAGGTGATGAACCACTATGTCTGTGTCAAGCCCGGACATATCTTCATATGACCAAGCAAAGATGCCACCATACTCTCGAAGCATCTCGATCAGTCTTTGCTTGACGTCATTCTGCAATGCAGCCCCTATCCTGACATTTCTGACAACTTCCTCAGACCCCAGATTAATAATCTAGATAACTTCCTCATGAGGCAGAATAATCTTATCTTCTTGTTTCAATAGTCGAGCCAACTCTTTCGGAAGGTCTTCATCCTCCTCAATCTCTTCTTCAGCTTGATATATCGGGCAATCAAAGTTGAAGTGAGTCATAGAAGGTCCTGGATCAGTGTCATCTGTAGTGTGATTCCTACAGTGAAAATGGTTAAATTCTTAAAAAATAATGTGCAGGTCAGCACAAACCACATTGCCCTTTTATTGTTTAAAACAAAACAAAACAAGAATAATAGAGATCGCAAAATTTGAATGCAAAGAAAATGCCCTTTGATTTACTGATAATATGTACATGCATAAGCAAGCAAGGCCCTGAGAATAAAACCTTTATGCCTCGGGTAGGACATAAGGTTGTACAATAATTGAAAAAAACAAAGCATTACTCTTTACGCGTCACTTGGATGAAGTCCTGGATGGACCAATTGCTGAGGCTCTACCCTGGCTTGTACGGTTGGATCCATGAGTCCATATCATAATCACTATCTTCTTCCTCGTCGGACACAGCGTTGACGCGTTCAAAGATGACTCCACCCTTAGTGAACTGAATCGGTACCTTGTAGCGCAGCGCGCTCTGAGAGGATGAAGCAATAGAAGAGGGAAGGTACCCCAAGCCAAACTTATCTTATTTGTTGGGGATATCCAGCACCTGCCCCCAGCCTTGGGCTGAACCAGTCTGTACCACCGCATGAGCTTCCTTGAAGGAAGAGAGGGTCACCTCAGGCATTTTGCTTACCACTGGAGACACGTCCTTGATCTTGACAGTTTTGAATGCCTGGCACAATGTTTCGTGAATCTCGCCATCCACCTCCACATACTTGAAAGACGACAAGTGACTCACCATAATGTCTTCTTCCCTGCAGACCGTGACGATGCTGCCATCCACAACATACTTTAGTTTTTGATGCAGCTTAGAGGTCACAGCTCCTGCTGAATGGATCCAGGGTCAGCCTAGCAAGCAGCTGTAGGCGGGATGGATATCCATGATATAAAATACTGCATCGAAGGTTTCCGGCCCCACCTGAATGGGCAACGTTACTTCTCCGAACACGGACCGCTTGGTCCCATCAAAGGCCTTCACCACTAGATCATTGGGTGTACACAACAACCCACGAGTGTCCAGCTTCATAAGCGCCTTCTTCGGTAATACATTCAAGGAAGAGCCTGTGTCCACGAGCACGTGCGACATAACAGTTCCCTGACATTCTAGTGATATGTGCAGTGCATTGTTATGGTTCCTGCCCTTAGGCATCAAGTCACGATCAATGAAGCTCAAACCATTAACGGCATTGACATGTGCAACCACCCCTTCAAGCTGACTGACAGAAATTTCTTGAGGTACATATGCTGCCTTCAAGATTTTCAGCAAGGTGTTGTGGTGTGCTTCAGAACAAAGCAACAAGTTCAGTATAGAAATATTTGAAGGCATCTGTTGTAAGTGGTCAACTATCTTGTAGTTGCTCTTATTGATAAGCCTCATGAACTCTTCAGCATCCTTTACCAACAAGTCTTTTTCTACCTCCCGAGAGGTCTCTTCAACAACGGCTTTGCTTTTACCCTTATCTGCTTTGTCAACAGCAACTTCAGGTGGCGAGAATACTCTTCCACTGCGAGTAATCCCTCCTGATCCGACCATACTATCCACAAATTCCACAGGTGGGTACTTCAAGTCCATCTTCTTCCCATTGCAGTAAACCTCTGCTCCATAATTCCATGGGACAACATTGGTACTTTCAAATGGTATATGACTGGCTTTCGTTATAGTAATCGTGGGCGGCCTAGGAGCAGAAATGGTGACGGTTTTATATGGGATGGTGATTGTAGCAATTTCATCATTCTGCTTGGTCAACACTTCTACGGACTTGTTCTCAACCTTCCGATCAAATTGTAGGACCCCTTCGTCAACCAGACTCTGAATACCGGTCTTCAGTTGACAACCATCCAGATGCCTCGCACATTCAATACAGAACTCCCCGCAGCCCGGGAACACACCCCTTTTCAACAACTTGGCTTTGACAAAACTCAGTGGCTTCTTCAGATCATTGACATTCCTCACCAAATTCAAGTCCTCTTCCTCGACAATTGCATTAACCCCGTCCTGTTTGTGGTTAGGCATTGGGTTCTGAATGACATTCGGCACGTTGTCGGAGAAATTGATCGCTTTGCTGTCCAACAGGTCCTGGACCTTGTGCTTGAAGGATTTACAATCTTCAATGGTATGACCGGGTGCCCCGGAATGGAACTCGCAGTGAGCATTTATATCGTAACCGGGTGGAGGTGGTCCAGTCAATGGAGCCAGCGTCCTCTTCTGGACGAGTTATAATTGCAGTAACGCTTGAAGTAGCTGAGAATATAGCATTGGTGGCATCTCAAGTCGTCTATTCGCTGGTCAGACTGGGTACTTTCTATACGCATGCTGATTTTGATTTTGCGGTTGCTGCTGCTGCTATGGAACTATAGGGATATTAATACTAGCGACCCTTTGTTGCTGATGGTTCTGTGTCGGATTTCTGTTCCTTCGGGAACTGGATACAGAGTTGGCTTCACCCTCTCTCTTCTTTCCTCCAAACACTTTCTTTCCTCCAGCTGAGGAACCTTCACCGGCCTGGATCTTACCCAACTTAATCTCGTTCTCAACATGCTCACCAGTGATTATTAAGTGAGAGAAGCTTCCTGACATGTTGCTAATTAATTTTTCATAATAAACACCCGGCAACGTTTCCACAAACATATCCACCAGTTCACATTCAACCATCGGCGGTTGTATTCGGGCTGCCAACTCACGCCACCGTTGGGCGTATTCCTTAAAGCGTTCCTCATTCTTCTGTGACAAATTTTGCAGTTGGACCTAGTTGGGAGCCAGGTCACTATTGTATTGATAATATTTAACGAATGCTTCAGCAAGATCCTTCCAGCTATGCACACTCACAGGCTCCAAGCCCATGTACCATTCCAGTGAAGGTCCTGATAGACTATCTTGAAAGAAGTGCATCAGCAACTTCTCGTCGTCGGAGTACGTCGACATCTTTCTGTAATAAGATCTCAAGTGGACACGAGGATAGGTGGTTCCCTTGTATTTTTCAAAATCTGGCACTTTGAAATTTGGTGGTATTTTGAGATCGAGGATCAGCCCCAAGTTGGCCATATCGAGCCCCATGGAATTCAGATTCTCAAAGCTTTTCATCTTATCCTCGAGCATTTTGAATCTCCGGCTGGCCTCAGAAGGTAGCTCAGCCTCATCGCCTCTCATTGAGAATATGTCAGCTTGACGATCCTCGTTCCAGGGTTGATGAATATTTCCATGGACAAGACCTGCAACTTCAGGTCCATGGAAGTTGCCAGCATTAACTCCAGCGTTGTTACCACTTGTACCAACGTTACCAGTAGCAGTCCCAATGGTACCATTACTAGCCCCAGCATGGCCAGTACCTATTCCAGCGTTCCCATTTCCCACAGTGTTGGGAATGACCACAATTGGTCCAGAATTGTCAGCCCGGGGAGTCTCCACATGAGGAGGGTTTGTAGTCTCACCTCCGTGCAAAACCCCATTGGTGTCAACGCGTGCAATCAAGGGCTGCACGAGGGTTCTGAGTTGCTCTTGCCCACTGGCAACCACTTGCATAATGTTCATGAACTGGGACATCCTCTCCCTGAGTTCTTCCATTTCATCCTGAACTTGCTCCATAGCTCTGAGTTGGTTAGCTCGGGTGGAGTAACGATGAATTGGTGTGCAATCAATCCTGAAACACAGTTGTGAAAAACACAAGGGGTTAGATAAATAAGTCCAACGTACCTGTGATGCAACATGATATGCAAATGCAAACGTGTGTCGATGCCTTAGGAGAGATTCCCCCCGATTCTAGTTCCGGAATAACAGTGACGATTCAGCTCACATAGGCAGCATACAGGAGTGACTGAATACAACTGAATCAACGATAAGAGATTGACCCCAGCCAACAATCCTGGTGATGGTCAACAATACAACATTGAATGAAAGCTATAAAGAAATACAAAAGAAATCAAATGCGGCTACGGGCACGGAAATCTTCTAACAGTTCCTTTCTCTCTGGGTGATTAGGCCTGGTGAACAATCCTCGAATAAGCAGATCTCTCTGCCTGACGGTGCTCTGGATATCTTTAACAAAGTCTTCCTAGGCTCCCTTTCCGAAGCAATCCTCCAGTTTGGTTCTCTTGGAATCATCCCTTAGTTTGCAATCCTTCAGGTTTGCCTTAACTTCTTTCAACTCGCGCTCAGCGTTATGCCTGAGTGATGTTTCAGCTTCAATCTTTTCGTGATGGGCCTCAAGCTGAATCGTCAGTTTGGCAATCTGCTGCTTTAGCTTCTCTTCTCGTTCTTTGTGATTGGTCAAAGTAGTGTTCCACAATGCCTCAAATTTAGAGATCTTCAGATATGCCCTGTCCAAGTCTCGCTTCTTGGTGGCGAGAACACTGTTAACAGCCTTGAAATCTAACCCCATACGCTCTCGAACATCATTCTCTTTGGTTAAGCTGGCACCCAGATGGTTTATCAACTCGGTCTGCTTCTTGCAGGAATACACAACTTCACTCTTCTCGCTTCGGAGTTGAGAAATTTCTTTCTCTAGCTCTTTGTTGGCTTTCCTTAACTCTTCCTTTTCTTGCAGCACCTGGTTGTATTTCTGAATGTCAACCGTAGTGGGTTTCACAATCTCAGGAGGATATAATGGTCTAGCAGCAGGATAAGGCATTAGAAACTGTGTGGCTTGCTCACGAATCCAAACCAGGTATGGCTCAAAGGCTTTGTTGTTGCTCTTCCCCAACATTTCTTTACCTTTCCTACGAAGATTTTTCCAAGCATGCTCAAGCTTAACCAATGCATCACCATCTAACAGCCCGGTGAGATACAGAGATTCCTGTATCTCGTCTTCCTTGGGAGCCTCCTTCAATGCATAACTGAACTGCCTGATCAACAAAGATGGGTTGTAATTGATACACCATTTTCTCCCAATCAGAGGGACATTGGGAAAACCACTGCCACTGTAGACGAGTTCTGTACCCAACGCATCCCTGTCGAACCAAGTGATATTCTCTGCAGCTAAACCCATTAGACGCTCAGACCAGTCTAAAGTTCCCACAGAAGAGACAAAATGACCTGCTTTAGGCATGTGGTTGGCGAACCATTTGTATAGCAAGGGAACACAACAATACACAATCTTCCCTCTCCGGTTTTCGTTCTTATAATGGATAGAGTGGTAAACGTCTCCAAGAAGAATGGGTACCGGATTCTCTGAGGCGAGAATGTGGAAAGCGTCTACATCCACGAAGTATGGCAAGTTAGGAAACAGTATGATACCATATATGCAAAGAGCTAAAATGGTGTTGAACACAATCCAACAGCCCTCCTTGGAAAACTTCTGAGCCTTCTCCACTAGGAAAGATAGAGGAAAACCATACATCTCATCCCTTCGAGTCATTCCTCTTTTTAACTCAGACTCATCCAACTGTATCACAGTAGCAAGATCAGCCAGATTAGGCTTAGTGTCAACATGATGATAAGGCATTTGATCTTTAATGGGAATGCCTAGCAAGTCTGAGTATTCTTCTAGAGTAGGTGCTAGAACATAATCTGGAAACACAAAGCATATCAACGGAGCATCATAGAACTGTAGCAGAGTATACAGGCCACTGATCTCGTGTGCGGAAGGCTTACAAACGTATCTCAACAACCTCCCATATGATTTCCTAAAGTCTTCTGTTACTGAACCATCAGCCAAGGCAATCAACTTCAGTATGGGACCAATGTCTGGAGTGGGAAATTTGTATGCTATTGTCCTCTTCAAAGTCTCTATATCAGCAATAAGGAATGACCACTAGAATTGGGGGAGAAGTATGCACCTGCAACACAAACACACGGTAATGAAATGCAAAAATGAAAATGCAAGGATGCAAATGCTAAGGATGCAAATAGGAGATCAATATTGTTGTGTTGTTGAGTGAGAAGGACCAAGATTCTGCTTCAACAAGAACATAGCACAATTCTGATGATATGAACCAACTGATACCAATAGATTGGATTCAAATCTGTAGAGAAAACCGGGTAGTCTGAAGGTAAAGGTTTCCTGCATAACCCCAGTCCCGCTCATAGGTATGGACCTAATCCACTGATAAAGGTACGGCATCCTATGCGTTCCTCAGTGTCACGGACTTTCAAGAAATGATAATACGTTCACTATTTCTGGTTTGGCATCATCACCCCCTGAAGAGGCCTCACTTAGCTGAGTCACAAATGATCGGTTCCTAGAGTCGACAATTCTCAGATCCAAAATCAATTCCAATCCTAAGGACCAAAAAAGAAGTCATCAAAGAGAATCTCATATGAGCGTGAATTTCATGGGAACTGGTGTATGCTAAGAAAACAGGTCCTCCACTAATCTCCAATCTAATGCTATGTTTGTTCTCAAGCCTGGGTTTTGGCTTATCACTCATTAGAATCTCCCTCCCACAACAGCACAGCAAATAATCATATTATACTGAAAGTAAAGTGCAGGAAAGTAAAGTGCGATAAATAAATGCAAACCCAACAGATAAACACGCAAGCGCTAGGATTGACTTGCATAGGGAACCAGGGTCCCCAGCAGAGTCGCCGGATGTCGCTACTGCGAAAAAAAGTGTCGACAAAGACAGAAGAGTCGCCACCTATCGTTATTTATCCCAAAGGAGGGAAAGGAAACGATCAGGAAAAACCTAGTGAAAGGGATAAGATCGGTCATCGCAACCAAATCTAGGGTTCGGGAGTCGGTTATGCGAGGGGAAGGTACTAGCACCCCTCATGTCCGTTATACTCAACGGGATCCACGCTTGTTTATTTATCTGACGGGTTGTTTATCTATCTACACTAATGGTCTGGTTCAAAAGAAAAGAAAAAGGACTCGGCAGAGCATCGCAGCTTTGGGCCTACATATTCCCTCGTGCAATGGGAAAGTCAGAGTCAACGTAGTTCGGCTAACTACAGATGAAAGGGGGAAGGTTGCTCGGCAAGATGTTGTATCTTATGCCTACGTACTTTCATCTGGTATGAAAGATCAGAGCGAACGTAGTTCGGGATAAAACGGAACACAGGTTTGTTCAATTGCTTTTACCCGAGTAAAGTTAAACTACAGTTTCAGCAGTTAGGGACAATGCTTGTTGGCGGTAGAAGCGAAGCTTAACAGCACTCATTTCAACTGAAAAGGTTTTCTGAATTAAGACCCCACAGGGCAAAAAGAGGTTTGAATGTTTGTTTTTGACTTTTATCGGAAAAGTGTTTTTTTATGAATGTTTGTAATTCATACTGCACTAGAGACTATGACTTAGGAACGAATGCGTCGCATATCGTCCTAAGGACGTATACTAAACACTCTAGGTAATCGAGGAGAAGCCCCCCAATCACCACTTAAACGTACTATACAAATTAGCCTTTATTATGTGTATTACTGTTGTTTGAAGATGAGAAGAGAGGAAAGGACTATACAGGGGAAACTAATCAAATCCTAATGTTATCATGCAAGATGGTCCTAATGTTGAGTTTGAAAGGGAATCTATCCTATATGTTTGCATAAAAAGGATTCAACCTAAAGTCTATCATCATCGTCCTTAAACAAGGAAGTGAGAGCCCTAAGGGAACATGCCAAAGGGAAACAACAACAACAACAAAAATCATTAAGCTGAAGGAGTAAAGCTATCAAGCAGATAAAATGTATGTAATGCAGCAATACAAGCAAGGGAGTATCACCTCAACCTTAGATGCAAACATGGGCAATTACAAAAGAGAAAAAAACACACAAGCAAGGGAGGATCACCTCAACCTTCAATGCAATCAAGCAAGGGCAAGAACGAAAAACAAATAAACATCCAAGCAAAGGGAGACTAGCTCAACCTTTAATGCAATCATGCACCTAAGCCTAAGGGTATCTATACATGAAAATCTACCCTAATGCATCACAACAAACAGATAGGAAACAATCCATCAAGAAAGAGATAGACCAGATGAGCAACACGGAAGTCATCCCAAGGCTACATCAGGTTTAGATGTGTATCAACACAAGAGTCCATCTCAGGCTCAACCTTTTTATGGAATGCACAGAGTACTTCCTAAGGGAGACCAAACTCTCACAAGAGGGATCTTGAGATAATAGGACAGATGAGCAAAGAGAAGGTATGTATAAGGTACTTGAGTCCTCAAGGCTCAAACTTCTCATGGAATGCACAGAGTACTTCCTAAGGAAGACTAGACTCTCACAAGAAGGATCCTGCGTCATAGGACTTGGAGGAGAAAAGGAGCATAGTGTGAACCTAAGGAACCCACCATGTCATTGAATGTCCATCAGTGGCTTAAACTTCTCATGGAATGCACAGAGTACTTACTAAGAAAGACCAGACTCTCACAAGAAGGATCTAGAGAATGCAGGACTTGAGAAATGAAAAGAATAATGATGGGAGATATAGTGAAAACCTAAGGAATTCACCATGTTCTCAACCAAACTCATCATTCAAGGATAGTCCTCAATGGTTCAACTCCTCATGGAATGCACAGAGTACTTCCTAAGGAAGACCAGGCTCTCACAAGAAGGCTCCAAATATCATAGGACTATGCTTTAGAAGAATCATGAAGAAAGAAAATCAATCAAAGGCATCCAAGGCACCCTAAAAGCAAGGCTCTAAAGGACATCTATCCTAATGGAGCTATGGATATGATAAGGACTTGAAAACTACCCTACAAGGTATGAACCTAGGTACTAAGGGTTCATGTAATGATTGGGTGTCTAAGGATTGCCTAAAGATCACTTAAAGGCAAGACTAGGTGGAATGCTAAATTGGGAACACCCTAATATCAATCAGAATGTAAAACCTAGTAAAAATAGGAAAACAAGTCCTAAAATCCTAATAAAATTCCTAAGGGATCCTAAATGTGTTAGGAGGCTATGGTCAAAATTTCAAGTCAAAATTCTATGCCTAAGGGTACTAACAGAAGGCTAAACCTCAATGTGTGCTAGGGGGAATGTAAATGGGAAAGGTTCTAAAGATCTAGTTCAAAACCTATCCTAAAGGCATCTAAAAAAATCAGAGAAAAATACTACAAAGCTACTTAGTGCATCAAAAATAAGTACACAAAAAATGAGGAACTCAATCCAAATATCTATCAAGATATAAATTCTATAAGATGAACATACAATTTTTCACATTTTAAATGGCTATTTAAATGAAAAATATGCAATTAAATGAAAAATCTATTAAAGATGGAATTAAAAAATGCTCATGATTTTTTCCAGCATTTATTGGCATTTTTTTACTATTTTTAATGAATTAAAATGATCATACGATAAAACATAAAAAAATAAGAAAAAATAAATGAAAATACTAAATCTGCGTGCTGAATAGCAAAAAAACAAATTAAAGCGCTTGGGCCTCTTGCGCGGGGGGGGGGGGGGGGGGGGGTGCCAATATCAATTGGGGCCCAATCCATCAGGATTCTAAGGGATCATATGCGCTTCAGTCAACACACGCCCACGGTGGGTATTAATCTAAGCCACTTATTCATTAAGTAATCTAATCCTACGCCTTATCCTCATGCCACGTAATTAAAATAGGTCAAACCTAACTAAAACCAACCCACGGCCATTGGATTAGTGGAAAAGGTCACAAATCCATCAGGATCTAACAATACAGAATGCATATGGTGATTCAAATATGAGAAAGAGGGAAGTGAACCAGTGGTGGCCGGAGAAGACTCCGGTCGTCTTCTCCGGCGAGGGTGAACGGTGCTCTGCCATGAAACCTCACCAAACTTTAAAATCTTGCCATCAATCTCTTCCTTACACTACACTGATCATCAATCTATGGTTTATTTTCGTTTTCTCTCCAAGAACAAGCCAAAATGAAAGCAACAAGAAAACGCGCACCATCCGAAATTCTCACAATCGAACCTCTAACTTATCCTAAAATCATCTAGGCATTACCAGAAACCTAACCACATGCAAAACAAGTCCTAATTCCTCCTAAATCGTGAGCAATTTTGAAAGTTACATACCTCTGAAAAAGCTTCAACACAACCTTCAAAATCCACTGAAATCCACTGAATCTTGATGATTCTTGCCCAGAATCACTCTATGCAACCTGTCGCTACTGCGAAAATCGGCGCCGGCTGACAGAAGAGTCGCCACCGTGCGTTATTTATCCCAACGGAGGGAAAGGAAACGCTCGAGGTAAACCTACCGCAAAACGGGGAAAGGTATGGTCGTCGCAACCAAAACATGGGTTCGGGAGTCGGTTACGCAAGGGGAAGGTATTAGCACCCCTCACGTCCGTCGTACTCGACGGGATCCACGCTTGTTTTCGGATATGGATTGTTATTCCTATCTAAACTAAAGGTCAGGGTTAAAAAGAAAAGAAAGCGACTCGGCAAAGTATCGCACTTTATGCCTACGTATTCCCGTCTGGAACGAGAAATCAGAGTCAACGTAGTTCGCCTACCTACGGGAAAGGAGGGGAAGGTTGCTCGCTAGGATATCACATCCTATGCCTACGTACTTTCATACAGCATGAAAGATCAGAGCAAACGTAGTTCGGGCCACGTACAACACAAGTCTGTCTTGATTGTTGTCATTCCTTCTGAAAAAGGGTTTTTCCTGATTACTGGTCCAAGCGGACAAAAATGACGTTTTGATGAGTTCACATTCTTTTACGGAAGAAGTGTCTTTTATTGTGTTTGAAATATTTATTGTGTTTTTCTGTTTGTTTTGAGGAAGAAGAGACAGAACTCTAACCTATGGTTGCAAAGGGAATCCAACTAACCTAGTATTATCATGCATGGGTTAAGACCTAATGTCTATCATGCTCCTCTCTTGCGTAGAGAGAAACAGAGATCCTAAGGGATAAACAGAAACAGAAACAATAGCATATATACAATAAAGCAGTAAAATGCATGGATGCAGCAATACAAGCGAGGCAAGGGAGTCCCACTCAACCTCGAACCTAGAAAACAACAGGCAAAAGTGAACAGAATTCACTTTCAACCTAACAGGTTAAACAACAAGCAATACAATCAGGGAAATTCAAACAATACATCAAAAATTAGCAACAACAAAAGATAAACAGCAGAAAGCAATCTTCATCAACATCTGTCTTCAAGTCATCTTCAAACATCTACAAGCTTCAGGCAAGCATCAGTCTTCATCTTCAAGCCTTCAAGCAAGGTCTCTATCTTCAATCCTTCAATGGCTTTTCTTCAAGTCTCACTCTCCAAGATGATCAGCAGTCAACAAGATGAATAAGATGTTAAGCAGTCAATTGCCTACCAAGGGTGGCTCACTAACTGTTAACATGATACAGGCAATTTTCTCTAAAAAGTTCTATCTTTTAAATACATTCACTAATCCTTCCAAAGGAAGGAGGTGGATATTTAAAAGAGACTTTGAATCATAGAGAAGGAATGGAGGCAGGCAAGACCTTCCATGTTTATGAAGCAAGTTTTCTACTCTAGAGCTCTGCCTAGCTCCTAGACCCTATAACCTTCAACAGCTGCCAGCAAGATGCTCTTCATCAACTATGGAAATTGGTCTTCATTCTTTTAATCTTCAATGGGCTTCATCAGCACAGTCTTCAGCTCAAACCCCACACAGTCAAATAATAACCCTAGAGAGGGCACACCACACAATCAAGCAAGTACAAGCAATATACTAATAGTAATAGTAGAATAGGGGAAGCCTAATATTTTCTAAGGGATCTATTCTTTACCCATAATACCCCTATAGTCCCCATACCCCAAAATTCAAACTACAACTCCTAAAAGAAATGATTTATCCCACCTATGTTATATCTAAACCCTAGTTTTGATTCTCCTAATCACACCTAAACAAACCATCTAAAATTTAGTCCTAAAATCATGAATTAAATCTCATATGAAAATTAAAGTCCTAAGTGAAGTACTCTAAAAAGAATGGGTCCAAAATATACAAGGATCTAACTAAACTAAAATCAACAATATCAAGTATTAAACTAAACATCATTTACAACCTATTTAAAAGAAAAATATACTAAAAATGCAAAAATAAAATAAAATGCTAATTTTATTATATGACAATTTTCTTAACAGAAATATGAAAAAGATGCAAAAACAACCATTTAAAAATATGAAATTTCCAATTTGTTATGATTTTTTCAAAGAATTAAAAAAAATTGAATGAAATTAAAATGAATTAAATTGTTAGGGGTGCAGTCAGCCATTAAAAGCATTGAAAAATGGACAATGGGCCCAGACTGGGGGTACGCATAGCAAGGCGCGTCTGGGCCCAGCTAATCAGAAAAAACACAAAAAGAAAAAATGACCAAAAACGGTGCAAATAGTAATTAATTCAGTTCAATTGGCATTGGGCCTTGGCGTTTGGGGGTGTGTATAGCACGAGCAACTTAAGCCCAGGAGTCAAGTTAAATGAAATGCAGCGTTTGCTGCGTGACATTTCCCTCCGTTTTTCCAATTAAATTCCAGCCCTTAGATCGTGTTGAGAGTCAAAGTCTAACCCCAAGATCCACGGTCCTCCTTCATCTTCTTCCTCATGAAACCCTAAAACCAGAAAATTCTCTCCCATGCAACCACCTTCTCCATCTCTGTTCTCCCTCAATTCTTGATGAAATTCCATCATTCAAAAATAAAAAATACTTTGCATCTCCCCCTCTACATAACCCTAGTCTTGGTTTTCTCTAAAACTCACCCCAGCACCAAACCCGATAGGTATAAACCTAGGGCACACTGAACTATCACTGTCATGCACCTTAATGATTCTTGCTAAATCTTGCACTAATGCATTCTACATGCTATGCTGATCATTCTAAACTATCTAGCTAAGATTATCATGCCCTAACCTAAGTGTTCTAAGCCAAAACAGTTTTGGTGCTCATGTAACAAACTCCATGAAAGGCTCTTAAACTCACCAGAATTATCCATCTACCTATGCCTAACAATTCTAACCTAAAGATTCTCTATCATGCTATCTATTTCTAGCCAATTCGATGGAAATACTAACCTGGTTTAAAGTTGAAAACAGAGGGATGAAATCACCACTTCAAGCTCAGCAATGCTCCAATGGCAATCAATAGACCAAGATCTTGATTCTGTATGCAGTAGTTCTTGCTTAAACCCCTTGGATTCTTGTAACCACTTCCTTTTGCAATTTGGAGGATGCACTTGGTAGCACACGAATTCTACTTCAATTCATCCAGATCTTGATGGAAACTTGATCTATGATGGATGTAGATGATGATAGAATCGAGAATTTTGGAAAATGATGAAGATTTGATAGAGTTTGGAATGAATTTGCAAAGTTGAAGAATGAGATGTAACTATGTGTTTCAACCAAAATGAATCACCAACCCCTGATTGGATCAATCAATTCAATATATAGATGCTCATGGAACACTCTAGAACTTGTTAGAACTTTCTTGCACTCAATTCCCTTGAACTTTGGCATGTGTTACTTCTTTTGTAAGTCAACTAGTATAACTTCCAAACTTTGAACTAAACTCAAAAATCTACTTTTGCCAATGTTCTTAAAACATTCTTTCCAATCAAAATGACCTATAATTTCATCCCATTTGGACATGGTATGAAAAATCTCATTTTTAGGTCACTTTTATTCATTAAATTCATCTTTTAAATGACCAAATTTGGAACCTTGAGCTATGGACATTTCCAAACTTTCATGATCACTTTTCTAGACTCAAAATGTCATTTTGAGCAAGTTTGATGTTGTGAAGTTTTTCATTTGAAGCTTCCTTGTATGAGTTTTGGGCATAGGCTTGAAATGACCTGTAATTCTCAAATGACCAAAATACCCTTTTCTTGCCAAGACCATAAGTAGAGTTCCACACATCAGATGAAGGCATACCATACCTTTATAGAAATCTAAGACAATGAGAACAACTATCAGGTTGACCAGAATCCATTTGAAATCTCCTTGAGAGGTAAAAGTTGCTTGGAAGACAAGTAACTTTCACAGACAAAATTTCAGGTACCTCAGATGACCTGTAACTTGCAAGAATCATAACTTGAGTTCTATAAATCTCCTTGATGTCTTCCACCACTCAAATTAAAGGTATTGAGATCCTCTACAAGTTTCATGTTGCCAGGATCCATTTGAAGCTTGCATTTTGAATTATCTTGCTTGGAAGTTTGACCTAAATCAGGGGATTTTACACAGAAACCCTAATTTAGAAACTCCTCTTCTTCTTGATTTCTCTTGATTTCTCCTTGGCACAACACCACATCCATATCTACATGTCAAATGATGAACCCCACATCTCTCAAATAGACCTTAATGCCTTTCAATCAATCATTTGACCTAGGGTTGACCTAGGGTTGACCCAGATGAAACCCTAGTTGACTGTCTTCAACTGCAACTCTTGTGACCACATCAATGACTTGTCTCACTTTCAAAATGACTCCCCATGTCTTCCATGATGTCTAGATACCCTCCATGCTCAATTCACAGCTCACAACTTCTTTGATGATCTTCAAATGCCCTCAGATAGGAGATAGATTCACTGCTTCTTGATCCACTGACTTCTTAGATTTCAATTTCTTTCTGATGGCTTGGATAAGCTTGAATTTGAACAATAACCTCTTGATAGGCTCATAGAGATGAGAATAGTACTTGGTCCCTTGTTGGATGACTTGCTATGCTATGCTATGCAAATGATTGGACTATGTACATGACTTTATATGCAAATGCTAATGTAATTGAAACATAAACCAAGTGAAGTAGGTTGAGCAAATTTTAGGGTGCAACAGCTGCCCCTATTCAAGCGACTTGGACCCGATTGGGTGAAGAGAAAACGACCTTCAAACATTTGAGGTACGAGACGGTTGAATACTAAGAACCCGGAAATTTGTCAACCGCAGAAATAACTGCACAAACTGCTTGAATAACAACATCTGCTAACTGGATCTGGTTGTTACGGCAACAAACTGATCCATTAGCGACCGTGCTGGGGATCATTTTCATCAGCCTGAAAAAGATTCTATCATCGCAGGGATAGAACTTTGTCCATGTTAGGACGCCTGTTTCGTCAACACGAAGAAATCTCAACTAAAACTTGTCCACGTCCGGACTCCACCTGCCGTCAATACGGAAAAATCTCGGCGACTTCGTTGGGGATGACTCATCTGCATTTCATCAGCACGAGGGGATCCTATCAACATAAGAATGAATTATCCACGTCAGAATAAATCGTCCACGTTAGGAATAAACTTTCCACGTTAGGAATAACTCTTTTCCACGTTAGGAATAACCGGTCCACGTTATGACTAAACTTTCCATGTTAGGAATAAACTTTCCACGTTAGAATACATCATCCATGTTAGGACTAAACTGTCCACGTTAGGAATAACCTTTCCACGTTAGGAATACATCATCCACGTTAGGACTAAACTGTCCACGTTAGGAATAACCTTTCCACGTTAGGAATACATCGTCCACGTTAGGACTAAACTTTCCACGTTAGGAATAACCTTTCCACGTTAGGAATACATCATCCACGTTAGGACTAAACTGTCCACGTTAGGAATAACCTTTCCACGTTAGGAATACATCGTCCACGTTAGGACTAAACTTTCCACGTTAGGAATACACCTCGTCTTGATTTGTCCACGTCAGGACTCACATCTTGACTCGCTGAGGAAATAAAACTTGTCCACGTTAGGACTCACGCTTCGCCAACACGAAGAAAGATAAATTTGTCCTCGTCAGGACTCGCGCATCTTGTCATCACGAAGAACTATAAACTTGTCCACGTCAGGACACACATTTCACCATTACGAAGAAAGATATCTGCTGGGAATAAATGGTCCACGTCAGGACACCAACACGAAGAGTAATCAATTTTGTCCACGTCAGGACTTCACATTCAATCAATACGGAGAAAAATCGAATCGGTCCATGTTAGGACTAGCACATCTCGTCAACCCGAGGAAATAAATCTGTCCACGTTAGGACACCCATTTCTCTAGCACGAAGAAATCCCGTCAATATAGGAATAAATTGTCCACGTCAGGACTCATATTTTGTCAACGCGAGGAACTCCTATCAATATAGGCAATAAAATTTTGACGACTCCAGGGAAATACTCCTGTCAACCAGTAAGAAGATACATCCGTCTGTTCCTCCTGGAAGATACTCTGAATACAGTTTCTCTGCTTATCTCCACAGTAACTAACTCCATTGGTCCCAACCCACAAACCTTTTAGCACTGACGTGACAGCGACTTTGAGGCGGACTATACTAGGGATATTCGGAAACCAAACTACCGGACGCCTGTTCTGATAACCGGCGGCAGCCTCTGAAATTCTGATTCATGAAACCCTTTGATGCTGACGTAACAACAAATTTGAAGAAAATAATCCGTTGGACGGACTAGAGACACTTCAACAAGCAACTCTGGCGGGGAAAACAAGAGACATTTACACAAATAACTCTGCTCAGGGACAAAGAGAAATTTAACCTAATAACTCTGTGGGGAAAATAGCCAAACTGACATTATCATTGAATGTCTCATGCCGAGATCTTGAATGTTTGGTGATTAATTTGAGCAAGAACTCCCTCCACCTGCAAGGGAAACAACACTTGAAAACAAACGGTTAACCAACCTGGTTTATGTTTCAGAATGCATATGTTTGACAATGGCGTAATGCTCCGTTCGACATGGAAATGCTACGCGCTTTTATTTGGTAGATGCAAATATGACCCTATATGCCGATGCAAATGCAGACTCGAACTGCTGGGATACAGAAACCGCTTCAGCAAAATAAATGTTGAAGACAACGCCAACTCCGCTGGGGGTGACCAGGTGCCACAAAATTATCCCAGCAAAATAAATGCTGGAAGAGTGAAGCCCACTTCGCTGAGAGATAATTGAATGCGCCAACCATGATTGTACTTCTGCTGGGGAGAGTCTTAATTTTCGAGTTCCACTGGGGGGAAAGAAGACACTTGCTGGAAAGAGAACTCCGCTAGGGACGAAACGATTCTCTTGGGGAAAATCAACTGACTCCGCTAGGGGAGAGTAAATGACCCTACTGGGAAGGGTAGACTGCCTGAGTGCAGCTCACAAGTTGGAAATATTAATCTTCTGAGGCTAAACCACTCTGCTTGAGATAGGGGAATCCTTCTGGGGGACACCACACTGTATGAATACATCCTACGATCTTGGAATTGCCAAACTCTGCTGAGGATAAACGACTTTGCTGGAGGATGTCCTTTGGATAAGCTACGACTAGCTGGGAAATTCGATCCTTCTTCAGTAAGGAACATTGTCATCTCAGAAGCGCGACCTGCGTGGGGATCGAGTCTTTCGTCACGAGCTTCTGGTCCATACTGCAATCTTTTGATCGTCCACTTCATACGGCTATGAACCCTGCAACACCACAAACAAGACAAGACAAGTCTATGCAACCAAATCTATTCAAGGTAGCGTTAGTGACGTTATTTTCAGTTAATTCAAAGTTTTAGCAATTATTGGCAAGGGCCAGCGACGTTATACACTTGCTAGTTTCATTAAATCCAGGCGTTTATCATGTACAAAACAGTAAAGAACCAGCATCAAATACTGAATAACATGTTTTATTGATTGGGCCCCTAAATGGGCGGAGTTTTGTACACGGGATGTAACTCCTGAAAAGAGGAAGCTACTCACAACAAATATACAAGTATGCACAAGAAGCATAAATATAATGACAAATCAAATTTGTACACATGTCGGCAATGGGATGCAGACGAACACCACAAGCTGATTCTCCTATGACTCGCCCGACTCTGATGCTTTCCTGGTATTCACACTTCCGAAGAGATTGTATCTGATAATCGACCCCTCGGGCATATTCTCCCGCACCAATGCTCACTGTAGTGTCAAATTCGGACCGCAGTCATTTGCTTTTCAAATCCCTAACTTTTGCGTGAACCGCCCTTTACGGGTTTTCAGTTCACCGGGATACCCTTTTTTGCCGAAGCCGCCCAGTGTAGGTTTTCAACTTCGCGGGTGTACATTTTTTTCAATTTTATCCCTAACTTTTACCCGAACCTTTCATTCTGTTTTTGGTTCGCCAGGATGCCCCATTTTTGCCTGGACTCTCTTTTTTCTGTCCAGCGGGTCAATTTCAAGCAAAGTATTTTTTAACTGCGTCCGAATTCACAGGCGACGTAAAGTCTTCGTCGTCCATGGTGGACAACAATAAAGCCCCTCCTGAAAAGACTTTTCTGACAACGTATGGCCCTTCGTAGTTGGGGGTCCACTTGCCCCTGTGATCTGCCTGCGGCGGGAGAATCCTTTTCAGCACAAGGTCGCCCGTCTGAAAGCTCCGAGGATGTATCTTCTTATCATATGCTTTCTTCATTCGGCTCTGGTACAAACGACCGTATGCTAGAGAAGCTAGCCTCTTCTCATCCATTAAACTCAGATGGTTCAGTCTGTCTTTCACCCATTCTGCCTCGTCCAGTTGGACATCTCGTAATACTCTCAGGGAAGGAATCTCAACTTCCAGTGGTAGCACTGCTTCCATTCCATATACCAACGAGAACGGGGTTGCCCCAGTTGATGTGCGTACCGTCGTACGATAACCGTGCAAAGCGAAAGGTAGCATGTCATGCCAGTCCTTATAGGTCACCACCATCTTTTGAACGATATTCTTTATATTCTTATTGGCCGCTTCAACAGCGCCATTCATCTTGGGTCGATAGGGGGAGGAGTTGTGATGCTCGATC
>OZ012741.1:386273488-386319688 GCA_963859935.3 Lathyrus sativus
AAGGCTAAACAGACAAACAGAATTGTTGAATAGTATAATATTTTATTGATAACGAACCCCTGAATGGGTAAAAATGTTTTACAACAGATGCAAGCTCCTGGAATGAGGAAGCCGCACAAATATAAAAACATAAATATACATCAGTATATACACATGTCGGCAACGAGGCGTAGACGAACACCATGAGTTGATCCCTCTATGACCCACTCGACTTCGATACTTCTCCGACGCTTCAGCTTCAGAAGAAATTGATTCAGATAAACGGCCCTCAGGTCTTCCAAACCACTAAACATGAAAGTCCACACGCGGAACGCAGTCATTTGCTTTTTTCAAATCCCTAACTTTTGCCTGAATCGCCCTTCCGGGTTTTCGATTCACCGGGATATCCTTTTTTGCCAAAGTCTCCCTTCCGGGTTTTCGACTTTGCGGATGTACATTCTTCTCAATTTATATCCCTAATTTTTGCCCGAACTTTTTTCCTTTTTTATGGTTCGCCGGATGCCCCTTTTTGCCTGGATGCTCTTTTTCTTTCCAGCGGGTCGTTTTTAAGCAAAGTATTTTTTAACTGCGTCCGCGTTCACCGGGGATGCAAAATCTTCGCCATCCATCATGGATAACAACAAAGCTCCTCCCGAGAAGACCTTGCTGATGATGTACGGACCTTTGTAATTGGGAGTCCACTTGCCCTGGTGATCGGAATGTGGGGGAAGAATCTTCTTCAGGACGAGATCACCCGTCTGAAAGCTTCTAGGACGCACCTTCTTATCATAAGCTTTCTTCATTCGGCTTTGGTATAAACGACCATGCGCAATCGATGCTAACCTCTTCTCATCCATCAGGCTGAGTTGGTTTAGTCGGTTCTTAATCCATTCTGCCTCGTCGAGTTTCACATCAACCAAAACTCACAAAGAAGGGATCTCCACTTCTAACGGTAGGACAACTTCCATACTGTATACTAAGGAGAAAGGAGTTGCCCTGGTTAATGTACGTATCGTTGTACGATAACCGTGCAGTGCAAATGGCAGCATCTCGTGCCAATCTTTGTAGGTCACAACCATCTTCTGAACAATCTTCTTGATGTCTTGTTGGCCGCTTCAACGGCGCCATTCATCTTCGGCCGGTAAGGAGATGAGTTGTGGTGTTCAATCTTGAAACTCTGGCACAGCTCCTTCATCATCTTGTTATTCAGATTCGAACCATTATCAGTAATGATCCGCTCGGGAATCCATAACGATAGATGATATCCCTCTTTATGAATTTAGCCACCACCTGCTTGGTCACATTAGCATATGAGGCTGCCTCCACCCACTTGGTGAAGTAGTCGATAGCTACCAGAATGAAGCGATGACCGTTAGATGCAGTGGCTCGATGTTGCCTATCATGTCGATGCTCCACATGGAGAACGGCCACGGGGAGAACATGACATTCAACGGGCACGGCGGTATATGAACTTTATCAGCATAAATCTGGCATTTATGACATCTTTTCGCGAATTTAAAGCAATCTGACTCCATCGTCAGCCAGTAATATCCTGCTCTCAGGATCTTTCTTGTCATAGCATGCATGCCGGCGTGCGTACCAAATGTGCCTTCATGGACTTCTTCCATGAGCATACTCGCTTCTTTCTCATCTACACATCTGAGTAGCACGAGATCATAGTTTCTCTTTATACAAAACTCCATCAGGATTGAGATAAAAATTTCCAGACAGCCTCCTCAGAGTCTTCTTATCCTGGGTTGACGCTCCCTCAGGATACTCCTTAGTCATAAGGAAGGTCTGGATGTCATGGAACCATGGCTTGCCATCGGAGGCTTCCTCGATCGCAAAGACGAATGCAAGTCTATCAAGACGAGAAAGGACAATTCTTGGAGCTTCATTCCAAAAATTGACTTTATACATCGAAGCCAACGTGGCTAAGGCATCAGCCATCTGGTTTTCTGCTCTAGCACATGATGGAGTTCCACTCGATCAAAGAACGGAAGCAGCCTTCTGGCATAGTTCATGTACGACACCAAATTCGATTGACGAGTCTCCCACTCCCCTTTAATCTGATTGATCACAAGCGCCGAGTCACCATATACATCTAGATTTTTGATTCTCAAATCAATTGCTTCTTCTAGACCCATGATGCATGCTTCGTACTCCGCTTTGTTATTGGTGACCGGAAACGTCAGTCTCGCAGTGAACGGGATGTGGGATCCATGGGAGTCGTGATGATCGCCCCAATGCCACTTCCGTAAGAGTTAACCGCCCCGTCAAATATCAATTTCCACTGGGATTTCCTATCTGGCCCCTCGTCGGGCAACGGCTCGTTGCAATCTTTCGCTTTGAGAAACATGATATCCTCATCAGGGAATTCAAATTTCATCGGCTGATAATCTTCGATCGGCTGTTCGGCCAGGTCTTCATACAATACGCTTCCTTTGATGGCCTTCTAGGAAACGTATTGAATGTTGTATTCCGTCAACACCATTTGCCATCTGGCAATCCTGCCCGAAAGCGCTTGCTTCTCGAAGACGTACTTGATCGGATCCATCTTCAAAATCAGCATGGTGGTGTGGTTGAGCATGTACTGTCGTAAATGTTGGCAGCCCAGGCTAGTGCACAACACGTCTTCTCCAGCATCGAGTAGCGAGATTCACAATCTGTGAACTTCTTACTCAAATAGTAAATGGCATGCTCCTTTCTGCCCGTCTCGTCGTGCTGACCGAGAACGCACCCCATACTATTCTCAAGAACTGTCAAGTACATGATTAATGGTCGTCCGGCCACTGGGGGTATCAAGATCGGAGGTTCCTGCAAATACTGTTTTATCTTATCGAATGCCTTCTGGAAATCCTCGTTCCAGATAATTGCCTGATCTTTCGTTAACAGTTTGAACATCGGTTCACACGTGGCCGTGAGCTGAGAAATAAACCTTGCAATGTAGTTTATTCTGCCCAGGAAACCACGAACTTCTTTTTCGTTTTTGGCGCTGGCATTTCTTGTATTGCTTTTATCTTCGCAGGATCAACCTCGATGCCTCTTTCACTCACGATAAACCCCAGAACTTTCCGGACCGTACTCCGAAAGTACACTTATTAGGATTCAGCCTCAACCTGAATTTCTTAAGCCTCTCAAAAAGCTTCAGCAAATTGACCAGATGTCCTCCTCCGTTTGGGACCTTTGCAATCATGTCATCAACATAGACTTCAATCTCATGATGAATCATATCATGAAACAAAGTGACCATTGCTCGCTGGTAAGTGGCCCCTGCGTTCTTTAGACCGAAAGGCATTACCTTGTAGCAAAATGTTCCCCAGGAGTGATAAACGTAGTTTTCTCCATGTCCTCCGGCGCCATCTTGATCTGATTGTAGCCGGAGAAGCCATCCATGAACGAAAACACGGAAAATTGAGCTGTATTGTCGACCAACACATCAATATGAGGCAGCGGGAAATCAACTTTAGGGCTCGCCCTATTCAAATCTCGATAATCGACGCACATGCGTACCTTACCGTCCTTCTTCGGTACATGCACTATGTTGGCGACCCACGGAGGGTATGTAGTGACCGCTAAGAAGCCAGCATCAAGCTGTTTCTGCACTTCTTCCTTAATCTTAACGGGCATATCTGGTCGCGTCCTTCTAAGCTTCTGCTTAACGGAGGACATCTTCTCGCAGCGGCAAGTGGTGGACCACGATGTCAGTATCAAGTCCGGGAATATCTTCGTATGACCAAGCAAAGACGTCACTATACTCTCTCAGCATCTCGACCAATCTCTGCTTGACATCACTCTGCAATGCAGCCCCTATCCTGACATTCCTGACAAGTTCTTCAAAACCCAAATTCACAATCTCGATCTCCTCTTCATGAGGCAGAATAACTTTCTCTTCTTGTCTCAACAAGCAGGCCAACTCTTCGGGAAGGTCTTCGTCTTCATCAATCTCTTCTTCGGCTTAATAGATCGGGCAATCGAAGTCGAAGTGAGTCGTAGAAGGTCCAGAGTCGATGTCATCTGCTATGTGGATCCTGCAATAACAAGAGTTAAGCTTAAAACAAGGATATGCAGGTTAGCACAAACCTCATTGCCATTTTATTGTTTTTCAAAACAAATATAAAACAGGAATAACAGAGATCACAACATTTGAATACGAAGAAAACGCCTTTTGATTTATTGATAAAATGCATGTACATAATCAAACGAGGCCCTGATAATAAAACCACTATGCCCCGGGTAGGACATAGGGTTGTACAATGATTGGAAAGAAGTAAATCATTACTCTTCGCTTGTCATTTGGATGGTATCCTTGACGGACCAATTGTTGAGGCTCTCGCCTGACTTGCTTGGCTGGATCCAAGAGTCTAAGTCACAGTCGCTATCTCCGCTGTCTTCAGACACCGCGCTGACACTTTCAAATATCACCCCGCCACTGGTAAACTGGATCGGCCCTTTACCTCGCGACGCACTGCTAGAAGAAGAGGCTTCAGCGCAGGAGAATATCCCAACCCAAACTTGTCTTGCTTGTTAGGTATCTCCAAAATTCCCCCCCAGCCTGGGGTAGATCCGGCTTGGACAATGGCCTGGGCTTCCTTGAAGGAGGAGAGAGTCATCTCTGGCTTTTCAGTGACTACAGAAGCTACGTCCTTGACTTTAACAGCTTCGAACGCTTGGCATAGGGTTTCGTGGATTTCCCCATCCATCTCAACGTACTTGAAGGACGACAAATGGCTCACCATTATGTCTTCCTCGCCACATACAGTCACGATGCTACCTCTGACGGCATACTTGAGCTTCTGGTGCAACGTGGAGGTCACGGCACCTGCGAAATGGATCCATGGCCGGCCCAAGAGGAAGCTGTAGGCAGGCATGATATCCATAATGTAAAAGATCGCGTTGAATGTTTCCGGTCCGACTTGGATTGGCAGCGTCACCTCCCCGAAAACATGTCGTTTGGTTCCATCGAATGCTTTCACAACCAGATCATTGGGTGTGCAAATCACTCCGCGAGTATCCAACTTCATTAATGCCTTCTTCGGAAGAACGTTGAGTGACGACCCCGTGTCCACCAACATGTGAGACATAATCGTTCCCCTACACTCTATCGAGATGTGCAGAGCGCTATTGTGGTTCCTCCCCTTCGGCGTCAGCTTTAGGTCAGTGAACCCTAACCCATTTCCAGCATTCACGTGGGCTACAACCTCCTCTAACTGGTTTACCGATATTTCTTGTGGTACGTATGCGGCGTTCAACACCTTCAGCAGCGCGTTGCGGTGTGCTTCAGAACACAGCAACAAGTTCAGGATGGAAATCTTCGAGGGTGTTTGATGGAGATGATCCACGATCTTGTAGTCACTCTTTTTAATCAACCTCATAAACTCCTCGGCGTCTTTAACAAGTAAGTCTTTTTCTGCCCCACGCAGGATCTCTTCGATGACTTTACTCTTCCCTTTATCAGTTGCATCAGCTCTGTCCGCTTTGTCCGCCATGACCTTAGGTGGTGCAAACACTCTTCTGCTGCGAGTGATTCCGCTAATGCCCGCAAGGTTCTCCACAGACGACCCAAACGGTTCTAGTTCCAACTTCTGTCTGTTGCAGTAGACCTCTACCCCATAATGCCATGGGACAGCATTAGTGCTTTCGAAGGGTATCGGCCCAGCTTTGGTGATGGTAATCGTGGGCGGTCTGGGTGCAGAAATAGTTATCGTCTGGCGAGGGATGTTGATGGTGGCAACCTCATCATCTTGCTTCAGCATTATCTCTCCCGATCCGCTTTCGGCCCTTCGGCTAAACTGTAAAATCCCTTCAGTCATCAGACTTTGAATTCCCTCTATCAACTGTTCACATCCATCAGGACTTGTCGCACAGCCCATACACAGCTTTCCACAACCTGGAAAGAAACCTCTTTTCATCAGCTTAGCTTTAACGAAGCTAAGCGGCGTCTTCAGATCTCTGACGTCAGTCAACAAATCCGAACTCTCGTCTTCGATAATGGCGTTTACTCCACCTCCCCTATGGTTCGGCATAGGGTTCTTCGTGACATTTGGCACGTTATCTGAGAAGTTGATGATCTTAGCGTCCATCATGTCCTGCACCTTGTGCTTGAAGGCTTTGCAATTCTCTACTGTGTGGCCTGGTGCCCCTGAGTGAAACTCACAAGTTGCATTCACGTCATAATCTGGCGGAGGTACCCCTGTCAAGGGAGCCAAGGTTCTCTTCTGGATCAACTGTAGCTGAAGCAAAGTCTGTAACAGTTGAGCGTACGACATGGGCGGTGTTTCGAGGTGACGGCTCGACAGAGGTGCCTGATTCTGATACTTTTTGTACCCTTGTTGATTCGGTTGCTGTTGCTGCTGCTGCTGTGGTTGTTGAACTGCCGGGATAGTTATGTTAGCCACCTGTTGGTGAGGGCCTTTACCCTTCCTTCGAGCGTTGGTCACGGCGCTCGTTTCTCCTTCCCGTCTTTTGCCACTATAAGGTTTCTTTCCCCCTCCTCCGGCTGAGGATGACTCACCTTGAATTTTCCCGAGTTTGATCCCATTTTCGATGTGCTCACCAGTGATAATGAGATCTGAGAAGGTTCCAGACATACCACTGACCAATCTCTCATAGTAAACCCCTGGGAGGGTGGCTACGAACATCTGCACAAGCTCACGTTCAACCATCGGCGGCTGAACCCGGGCTGCCAATTCACGCCACCGCTGGGCGTATTCCTTGAACCCTTCATTGTTCCTTTGCGACAGATTCTGCAGTTGGACTCGGTTCGGAGCCAAGTCGCTGTTATATTGGTAGTGGTGCACGAATGCTCCAGCAAGGTCCTTCCACGTGCGCACACTGGTAGGTTCCAGACTCATGTACCATTCGAGGGAGGGCCCGGACAGACTGTCTTGAAAGAAGTGCATCAGCAACTTCTCGTCCTCAGAATGAGCTGACATTTTCCGGTAATATGATCTCAGGTGGACGCGAGGGCAAGTGGTGCCCTTGTACTTTTCAAAGTCAGGTACCTTGAACTTGGGAGGCACCTTGAAATCAGCAATCAGTCCCAACTTGGACATATCAACGCCCAGGGTGTTCTGGTTCTCGATATTTCTCATCTTATCCTCGAGTGCCTTGAACCTTAGACGTGCTTCAGCAGTCAGCTCCCCTTTAGCACCTCTCTGAGAGAACACATCGTCTTGACGGTCTTCTAACCACGGCTGAGGCCCAAACAGATTCCCAACACCTGCATTGCCGTTGCCCAGTCCAACATTGACATTAGCTTCAAGACCCCCATTACCGACGCCCGTCGTATTGCCGTTGAGTCCCATGTAAGCTATCACATTGCCGTTGGCACTGCCATTCCCCCCGGTCACGGGGACGCCATTCTGCGGAGTTTCAACTGGTGGAGGGGTAGGCACGGTCCCACCATGGAGTACCCCATTGCTATCGACCCTTGAAATTAGAGGTTGGACCAAGGTTCTGAGCTGATCCTGGCCATTGGCGACCGCTTACATGAGCTCCATGAAGCGATCCATTCTTCCGCGGAGTTCCTGAACATCAGTTTGCACTTGCTCCATGATTCTGGTTTGATTTGCTCTGGTCGGATAGCGGTGGATAGGTCTTTGATCAATCCTGGAACAACCTGAAACAACCTGAAAAACACAAAAGGGCTAGAAAAAACAACAAAGTGCTCGTTATGCAAATGCCTCATGCAAATGCAAACGTGTGTTTGTGCGTTAGGGAGATTTCCCCCGATCCTAGTGCCTGAGTGCCAGTGCTGATAATAAGAAGTCCGAGTCCAGTCATGGAAATAACGATCTCATATATAAAGAAAGCCCATCAAGGCAGTACACGACATCAGTGAGTACAAGCAGGATCAATAGCATGACCTCGACCAACAAGCCTGGTGATGGTCAGCATACAATGATGATCAAACAAAAGGAATACAAATATAGTCAAGTACGGCCACGGGCGCGAAACTCTTCTAACAACCCCTTTGTTTCCGGATGATCAGGACGAGCGAGTAACCCTTCGACGAGTAGCTCCCTCTGCATAATGGTGTATTGAAGACCTTCGACCGAATCTTCCCATGCTCCTTCGCCGAAACAATCTTCTAACTTCCGCTTCTTGGATTCAAACGTCAGTTTGCGCTCCTTCAGGTTAGCGAGAGCTCTGTTGAGCTGGCCTTCGGCGGCATATCTGCGAGCGGTTTCTTCATCAAATCTCTTCTCACTAGCCTTCACCTGGGCTTTCAACTTGGAGATCTGTTGCATCAGCTTATCCTCCCGCTTTTTCCTATTGGCTAGGGAGGCCTTCCAGTGCTGGTTGAACTTGGATATCCTCCGATATGCTTCGTCCAAGTCCTGCTTCTTCGTGGCCAGTACATCGTTGACAGCTTTGAAGTCTCGACCCATGCGCTCACGCTCAGCTATCTGCTTAGTCAAATCTGTCCCCAGCTGGTTCACCAGCTCTGTCTGCCTCTTGAAGGAATGAACAACTTCGTTTCTCTCGCTTCTGAGTTGAACCAATTCTTTCTCCAGTTCTTCATTTGCCCTCTTCAATTCATCTTGCTCAGCTAACACCTGATTATGCTGCTGAATGGGCACGGTGGTAGGCTCTTCAATCACTGGAGGGCTTTCTGGCTTGGCATGAGGAAATGGCATCCCTATAGCAACTGCTCTTGCTCTGATCCAAGTCACATACGGAGTGTAGGCCTGACTATTACTTCTCCCCAGCAATGGTTTTCCCCTCTTACTGATACCATTCCAAGCGCGCTGAAGCTTAGATAAAAGATCCCCCTCTAGAAGACTAGTGAGGTACATAGATTCCTGCACCTCTTCACCCTTTGGCGGAGCTCTCAAAGCATACGCGAACTGTCGGACCAGCAAAGACGGATTATAGTTTATACAGCCCTTCCTGCCTATCAAAGGCACGTTCGGAAACCCGCTGCAGCTGAAGATAATCTCAGTACCCAACCTATCTCTGTCAAACCAGTCAATATCCTCCGCTGATAGACTCATCAAACGCTCGGACCACTCAGCTGTGGCTGCAGACGAAACAAAGGGACCCCTCTTGGGCAGATGACTATCAAGCCATTTATAAAGCAAGGGCATACAACACGAGACATTCTTTCCCCTTCTGTTCTTGTTTTTGTAGTGGATGGAATGGTAGACATCTCCTATCAAGGTAGGTACTGGATTCCCTGATGCAAAGATGCGAAAGGCGTCGAAGTCTACAAAATCGGGCATATTGGGGAACAGAATGATGCCATATATGCACAGAGCGAGAATGGCGTTGAACACGACCCAACATCCGTCTTTGGCGCACTGCTGAGCCTTTCCCACTAAGAACTGCAAGGAGAAACCGGGAACCTTGTTCCAACTAGACAATACCAACTCGGAGGCATCCAGATGAAGTGACAGAGCTAGACTAGCCAGATTGGGCTCAGCATCCATATGAACAAAAGGCATCTGCTTCTTGATAGGCACACCTAACAAATCAGCATATTCCTCCAGTGTGGGTGCGAGAACAAAATCCTGGAAAGTGAAGCATCTCAACGGAGGATCGTAAAACTGCAGCAGAGCGTGCAACCCATTCAACTCGAACACATAGGGCTTACGAACCAAACTGAGCAGTTTGCCGTAAGACTTTCTGAACTCATCTCTCACAGAATCATCTGCTAATGCAATCAAACCAGTCAGCTGAACAACATCAGGAACAGGGAGCTTGTAAACCACAGTCTTCCTCAGAGAACCCATAACAATACAGTAGGAGGCAAGAAATCCTGAATCGGGGGGAAAGGGTACCTGCAACACAGACACACGTTAATGAAATGCAAATGGGTATGCAAAGCAATGTAAAATGCAATCATGCAGCAGGAGATCAAGGCAACTGTGATGTGTAGATTCTGTGTCAACAGAACCATAATCCTGCTCTGTCAAGAACAACCACTATATCTGATAATAAGAAAACCCTGGTATCGGACCACAAATCTGCTCTGTCAAGAGCACCCATCACATAGGACCATAAGTCTGCTCTGTCAAGAACAACCATATGATAATAAGGACCTCTGATGCAGGACCAAAACTCTGCTCTGTCAAGAACAAACATCTGATAATAAGGACCTCTGATACAGGACCCTAACTCTGCTCTGTCAAGAACAAATATACATCTGCTGGTGGGATCCTCTGATCCTAATCACAAACCTGCTCTATCAAGAACAGATACACATCTGATGATAAGATCCTCTAATACAGGATCAAAGCTCTGCTCTGTCAAGAACAAACATACATCTGACAATGAGATCCTCTGATCCCAATTATAAACTTGCTCTGTCAAGAACACATACATCTGATAATGAGATCCTTTGATCCCAACCAAAACTGATTCGCTGTCAAGAAAACCAGGTAGTCTGAAGGTTAAAGTTTCCTGCAACAAACCCAACCCTGCTCACAGGTATGGACCTAAACTGACTCAAGTTCAGCATCCTATGCGGTCATCAGCGTCACAGACATTCAAGAGGGGTGATACAATACCCAGAAGGTGTGGCATCACCAGCTCATGAAGCGGCCTCACTCGGCTGAATCCCAAATGATCGGTCCCTATAGTCGACAATCCTCCAAACCAACAACCCCCTCAACCCAAAGGGTTGAAAAAGAAGTCAACCGGGAGAACCTCATCTGAGCATGGATTTCATGAGACACTAGTGCCTGCCAAGCAAGCACGCGCCCACTAATTTCCATAACTAATGCTATGCTCACTCAAGCATGGGTCTGGCTTCTCACTCATCAGAATGCCCCTCCCACAACAGCATAGATAATCATATCATACTGAAAATAAAGTGCGGGAAATAAAGTGCGATAAATAAACACAACCCAACAAGTAATCATACAAGCGCTAGGATTGACTCTCGCAGGGGATATCAGATCCCCAAACTGAATCGCATACGGGACGTTGGATCCCAGGAAACTATCAAGTCCCCAGCAGAGTCGCCAGCTGTCGCTTTCGCGAAAATAAGGTGCCGGCAAAACAGAAGAGTCGCCACCTTTCGTTATTTATCCCTCAGAGCGGGAAAGGAAACAATCGGAAAAAACCTGACGAAAAAGGTATAAGACAAGGTCCTCGCAACCATTGTCTGGGTTCGGGAGTCGGTTACGCAAGGGGAAGGTATTAGCACCCCTCACGTCCCTCGTATTCGACGGGATCCACGCTTGTTGTGTTTACTGGACGAGTTGGTTTATCTATCTACCTATCAAGGCTGGTCTGAAAAGAAAAGAAAAATGACTCGACTAAGCGTCGCGCTTTATGCCTACGTATTCTCATCAGAGAATGAGAAATCAGAGTCAACGTAGTTCGACCTACTACGGGTTACGGGGAAGGTGGCTCGCCAATACATCAGTATTGTTCCTACGTACTCTCAACAGGCTTGAGAGATCAGAGCTTACGTAGTTCGAGATAATACGGATTACGGGAATTCAGATTCATCTGTTTTATCGAGTAGGGTTAAACAGCAATTCCAGCAGTTAGGGACGAAGCCTGTTTGCGTTGGCGCTGAAGTTTAACGACACTCTTTTCTTCAGAAAAGCTTCCTTTGAATTACGGGCCCACGGGGCAAAAAGGTTTGAAGTTTGTTTTATGTCTTTTACGAAAGAACTGTTTTTTATGTTTGTTTGCAATTTCAATCGCACTAAAGACTATGACCTGAGAGTGAATGCGTCGCATGTCACCCAAAGGGTACCATACTAAACATCCAGACTGTTGAAAAGAAGCTCTCCAACAATCCTTTCTCGGATAGCTTAAGGCTCGTAACGTACGAAAGAAATCATTCATGATTACTGTATTTTAAGCTGTTTTGAGATGAGAAGAGAAGGCTCAACTAATGGGAGACTATCAAGTCCTACTGTTATCATGCCAAGGATTCATCCTATGGTTGAGGTTTGAAACAGGGAACTCCTAGAAGTTATCATGCATAGGTTTCAACCTAAGGTTCTATCATCACTTCCTTATCAAAGGGAGTGAGAGTCCTAAGGGATCATGTCAATGATACACGGAAACAGATAAAGCATCAGCTTAACCAGTAAACAGTAATACAGTAAACGACTGTAAAATGCATGCAATGCAAGTGAGGGAGGAAATGTGTGTGGGGCAGCAGCCTCCACAAGCTCATCTCAACCTCAAGCCAGATATGAATAACAGTAATCATACAGAAGAAATAATATGCTATCAAGCAAAACAGAATAACAACTGCAATCATACAGTAAAAATAACATGCTATCAAGCAAACACAAACCACATGGGCAAGGGAGCTGGGCTCTACCGAATACCCGCAAGAAAAGCCATACAGTAACAATACAAGCAGATGGAGCAACTCAACCTCTAGTGCAATCATGCTCCTAGATTACATCAGTCTATATATGGACTTATTCTAATGCATCAAGCAAGTCAAACAAGGCACACCAATACAGAAGAGAAAACAGACAAGAGAGAAGGCAGATCAACAGCTCCTACAACTTCAAGCTTCAGCTCTTTTGACAGCAGTTCAGTCTTCAGACTTCAATCACCCTTCAAGGCTACCATCTCTCATGACAAGTATCAACTTGCTTCTCCAGGTTTCAACCCATCAAACATAAGTATCCACTTATTCTCTTTTCTTCAAGCCTCAACTCTTCAGTCAATTCCACCTTCAGACTTCACTCCTAACTGCAAGTATCAACTTGATTCCTTCAGGTTCTCCATGCATCAGTGCAAGTGTCAACTTATCCTTTATTCCTCAAGCCTCAGCTCTTCACTCAGTCTCAATTGAGTCTTCAAGTATCAACTTGCTCTTCTTGCTCTTCAGCTCTCTTTGCTCCACCAGTATCAACTTGGTCTTCTCCTCCTACAAGCTTCAGCTTCTCAAAGTGGTCTTCAATCCCATGGAAGTATCAACTTCATCCTTCAATCCTTTAAGCCTCAGCTCTTCACTCAATCTCCATTGGGTCTTCAAGTATCAACTTGTTCTTCTTGCCCTTCAAGCTTCAACTGCAATGGCAATGCTCAAGGAATCATCCTCTTCCACACTCTTCAATGAAGTCTTCATCTTCAAACTCAAGCCCAACATCCTTCAAAATACTCAAACCAGAAGACCATTGATTGAACAGGATGAATGGAATTGATAAACAGCTTACTGACAACCAAAGGAAGCCTGTAAGGGTTCATCATTATGAGACTGGTTCCCTCAAAGTTCTACTTCCCAGATAAAGCCACTCATCCCTCCAAAGGAGGGATGTGAATATCTTAGAAGGAATTTTAGTCATTGGGAGGAATGGAAGCACAAGATGCTTTCCATATTTGTGAAAGAAATCATTCTAATCATAAGGCTCTCCCTATGTCCTCTATCTCCTAAATCTTCACCAGACACCTTCAGGCACAAGCAAATCCAAGCTCCAAGCAACTTCAAGCAACTTCAAGCATCCTCACCTTGTCTTCCACTTGTCTTCAATCTCAACCAAAGGCAAACAAAGCAACACCCTAATCTAAGGGGACTAAAGAAGTTAATCTAGTTGAGTTAGTAAGTTAGGATCACCTAAAATTAGCACCTAAACTAAAATCAAACAAAAATAGGAAACTATCCTATAAATTTCTACAAAAAATTCCTAAGGGAACCTAGGTCAATCATGACTCTACCACATTAATTTCAGAGATCAAATCATCAATTTAGACCTGGAAATAATTTCTACATTACAAGGTATCAAACCTAAACCCTAAAAGGAAGCACCTAAATATCAATCTAGAAAGCATACCTATTTTCATCATAAAAATGTGAGAAAAATGCTATGGGAGCATACATGTCTAACCTAATCACACACAAAAAATCAGGATCAAAGTCATCACCACATGACCAAACAAAATTCCACAAAATTGTGTATCAAACATAACCATTTTAATATCAATTAAAATGTAAAATTCCCATTAAATCAGAAAATACATGGAATGAGAATATTTTTTCTCTAAAAAATACTAGACGCAATCATGAGTAAAATGCAAAAAAGAATGGGATTAATTGGATTAATTTTCAATTTATTATGAATTTTCCAAGAACCATAGATAAAATGAAAAAAATAAAGAAAATCCTATTAAAATAACAAATGCACGGTGTGGATAGCAATGATAATCAGCACAAATAAAGGATTGGGCCTTCAGGGGGTGGGGATATCAATCTGTCCACTAAGCCCAGAACTACTGAATAAATGAAACGGTGCGTTTCATGTCTTCAGATCCTTCACAAACTAAGCTTAAAACGTGGCCGTTGGATGAGCCTCAAAGTCCAAGTCAAAACAAGATCTGATGGTCCCAGAGTCATCTCCTACCTTTCAAACCTCTGCAACTTCACGCCCAGCTCCGGCCACCGCCGGTGGTGCTCCGGTCACCTTCCTCAACCCTAATTCTCTCTACAGGCCTCCATTCCAAGAGGTCAAAACATGAATCTTGTCCCAAATCTTGTCACGAGTTCAACCATACCCTTTATTCAACCTAAATCCTCAAGATTCACCATATCCAAATCTCAACCGAAAATGGTAATGCACCTATTTTGTCACTAATTCTCAAATTAACTATCTGGAATCCATCCTACACCGTTCTACAATGCATCTAACACCTTAATTCATCTTGATTCTACCTAAATCATGCTAGAGGAAGGAAGTTACCAACCTGAAAATCTTGGATGAACAGATGCACTAAACCTCCAATTCAAGCTCCACAATCTTTCAGACACGATCAATGAACCCTCTCCTTGCTTCTGTATGCAAAAGAACCGGTTGAAAGCTCCTAAATCTTGAAACCCGATGGTGAATTTCAGGTGGAAAAATTCACTTGCTCATACACTATTCAGCCACGAATTCTTCTTGATAATGATCTGGAATCACTCCTTGACATCCATGGAAGAAGTTTCAATCAAGAAAATGGATGGAAAGTGAGGAATTTGGTGAAACATAATTCAATTGCAAACTATGGAAATTCAATCTCAATCTATGTTCTCTTCTTCAATCATCACCAACCCTTGCATTGGATCAACTCTATTCAATATATAGATGATGTTTGGATGATCTAGAACCCTTTAGATCCTTCTAATGAGAGTTTCCACTTCTCATGTCATGAGATTTTCAATCACATACCATGCCATGCATAATTCTGTTTTGCAGCTTGAAACCAATCTCATTCTCTTTCAATTTCTCCCCTAGTGACATTTTGAAAGTGTTTAGCTTGCAAAGTTCCTTGTTCATGCCTTGATTCTATGTTTTGCACATGTTACTTAATATGCAAGTAATCACTTTTCAAAGCAAGTCCACAAATTGAATCTCAACTCAAAAATGTGGCTAAACCAATGTTCTTAAAATTTTTTCTAGAGTCAAAATGATATATTACATGCCATGGGTTGGATGTGTAGGTTGAAAATATCAATTTCCAACTTTGGTTTATTTAACTTATGCCCTTATTTTAGGTCATTTTTGCAACTTTGAGCTACAAGCCTTTCCAACATCTCATGACCTCATTACTAGCCTTAAAACATCATTTTGAACAAGTTTGATGTTGAACATTTTTCCATTTGAAGCTTGGAAATAGGAGTTATGGCCTTATGCTTGAAATGACCTGTAATCTCCAAATGACCAAAATACCCTTGACTTGTCAAAGCCATAACTTGAGTTCTACAAATCCTATCAAGGACTTCTAGTACTCTCTAGAAAGCTAAGAGGATAAGGAACAACATTCATGTTGACAAAAAGCTCATAGGAATCATCCTTCTAGGGCAAACGTTTGATGCAATTTGGACAACTTTCAAGCTCCCAAATTCACATACCTCAGATGACCTGTAACTTGTCAAAGTCATAACTTGAGTTCTACAAATCCTATCAAGGACTTATAGTACTCAAATTAAAGCTAAGATCAAGCTATACAAAATTCATGTTGGGGGTAAGATGAGATGACAATCACATCTTGGGCTAAACTGCCTTGAAGATATGGGTCAAACTAGGGGATTTTACACTGTCAAGCCTTAGAAACCCTAGCTTGAAACTTCTCAAACTCTTCAATCATGATGAGTTGACCTTGGGATAATCCTTATAGCATCTCAATGCATAAATCCATGATCACATGGCTCTTGGACTAGGTCTCAACCTTCTCCAAATCATCAGTTGACCTAGGGTTGACCCAGTCAAACCCTAATTACACCACTCATGGCTGAGTCTTCTTAATCTTGCACAATGACCTATCTAGGATTCATGATGGCTTTCAAGACATCCCATAAGCTCTCTAAAGTCTTCAAGTCCACATTCTTGGCTTCAGAATCATCTGAGGACTTCCCACAACTCTCAAGTTAGGAGGCCTACACACCCTTGGTCTCAACCACTCTCTCTGAGGATCTTCTGACTTCTCTGACAAAGATATCTACCCTTGAACACTTGAATAACCCTCTTGGCTAGCTTCATAGTCTTGTATAGCTCTTGATTGGTACTCATACCTCTTGATCTCCTGCACACATGTCAATGAAATGCAAATGATAATGCTAATGTGAATGAAATGAAACATAAGCTAGGTAAAGAAATGTTGGTCAAATTTTGGGGTGCAACAGTATCCCACCCTCGAATGCTAGTTCTCGTCTAGTATTTCCCTTTCAAATCCAATTTCGTTGGTAACCAGAAATAAAAACCTATCCCCATCCCTAAACCACAAATGTCCAACTGTACTTGGCACGTCAATTCCCAGTGGCTCACATGCTATCATGTTCCCCGGCACGAGGCTCGAATGATCTCATTCCTCCATAGTTGAGATTATGTATTCCCCGTGTTGATGTTACTAAATCAGGAATATCTCGCCAGCAAAGATGAGCAGTTTAAGATTATAGCAAGTTGAGAGTGAACTTAGCCCTTATCAGAACATGATCAAGATTATCCTCAGCGGGTCAAGATTGATATCCCGGGCAAAGTGTTGGCCATCCCCAACAGATTGATTGTGTATCTCCAGAAGTTTGAGATTGAAGTGTTCTCTGACAAGCAGATTTGGGTTTATTTCCCCAGCAGTGGGACGAGTGCAATGTTGTATTCCCACAGAGTTCAAGCTTTCGGCTCCTTTCCCCTTAGAGTCTGGGTCATTGACTCATTCCCTAATAAGAGGTCGATATTGTTGAGTTTTAGTCTCATTTACCCCAAGCGGAGGTCGGTACCGATTCCCTCACGGAGCAATCTATAGCAGAGGTAGATTATTCCCCAGTTGAGTACCCCCGGCAGGTTGGATTTTTATTCTTCCCTAGTGAAGCCGTCACTTTCAGATGAGTATTTGGTACCCTAAAAGGACTTTGGTGTCCTAGGAGACTGTTCAGGGTTGTTTTCCTCGGTGAAGCGAGATTCAATTTCAGTGGTTGATTATGTTTCCTCTGCAGAGTCGTTGACTCCCTAGTAGAGTGGATGTGCTTCCCTCAGCCGAGGCTTTTGTTTCCCAGAAAGAGTTGTATTCTGGTGGGCCATCCAATGCGTTTTCTCTCAGCATGGTTTGATTTGACCCCTGGCGGATTTGGCTTCTTCTCTCCAGCATTTACTTTGCTGAAGCGGTTCCCTTGAATTTTGCATCGTGCATAGCATCCTCTAAACGCGTAGCATTTCCATTTCATATGGAGCATTACACCATTTTCAAACATTTGCATGTGAAACATAAGCTAGGTTGTTACCTCTCTGTTCTCAGGTGTATTTCCCAGCAGATGACTGGTATCTTTGCCCGCATGGTGTTTAGACCATGGCAAGTTGGTGATTATCCGTTAGCCTGTGTGGTATCCAAACCATGGCAGCGTCAGATGGTTTTGTCCGTCGAGTATCTAGACTCCGATCAATTTCTTTGTGGTATCTAGACCACGGTAATATTTGTGATTGAACTCCTTCCTCCGTCGAGTATCCAGACTCCGGTCAATTCCCGAGTGATGGTGTTTTTCTTTCTCCGTTGAGTATCCAGACTCCGGTAAAGATTTCCTTATGGTATCCAGACCATGGTAATTGATGTTATTATGCTTTGTCCGTCGAGTATCCAGACTCCGGTAAAGGCAGTTGAGTGTCCAGACCCTGATGAATATATTTGTGATATTTTGCCTTGTTCGTTGAGTATCCAGACTTCGGTCGCCTTCGTTGAGCATTCAGGCTCCGGTTATTTCGTCGAGCATCCAGGCTCCGGCTTTTACGTTGAGTGTTCAGACTCCGGTTTATTACGTTGAGTATCTAGACTCCGGTAAATTTCGTTGACTATTTTTGTTTGTTGAATATCCAGATTCCGACATTTTGAAATGTTATTCTTCAGCCAATATGGTATCCAGACCATGGCACAGTTTTTGATGGATGAGTTCATCTTATTGTGTTTCCCCAATAGGGTTACTTGGTTAAGCTTCTCCTTTCTCCCTGCCAGAGTTGCATGGTTAAGTTTCTCTCTTGCCTAGCGGAGTATTCTTGTGAACTATCAGATTTTATTAGCTTCGGTGGATCCGGTCTTCGGGTTCGATGCCTGTGGTGTTACACAGATGCCTGCTGGATAGCAGAAGATCAATTGTTATTGATCCGGCCTTCGGGTTCGATGCTCGCTTTTATTTAGCGAATGCCTGACGGTGATGTCAAAGATTTTTATCTTCCGGTCCGATGCTTTTGGTATCCTATATCTGGCAGCGATGTCAGATGTTTATCAGCATTATGTCTGTCTGGCGGCGATGTCAGATGTTTATCAGTTTCCTGGTGATCTATCGGCGATGTCAGAAACTTTTATCCCTTGCAGATTTCTGGCGGTGATGTCAGATGTTTCTTATCGACTTTGACATTTTTGTTCGACTCAGTATCGATGCCTGACGGCGAGGTCAGATGTCTGGCGGTGATGTCATATGTTACCGACTCGACGGCGATGTCATATATTTTTCCGACTTAGCGTCGATGCTTGACAGCGATGTCAGATGATCTTTCCGACTTAGTGTCGATGATTTGAAAATCGTTAATTAACCAGCTTGTTGTCGTTGAAACTATTTCTTCAGTTACTTCCGGAGATTTTATTCCAATATATCAAAGTTTACAGTTCTATTTTTGCGGTTGGTAAATTTCCGAGTTCTTTAGTATTCAACCGTCTTCTACCTTTGAATGTTTGAAAGACGTTCTCTTTTCAACCCTTCAGGTGCAAGCCGTTTGAATAGGGGCAGCTGTTGTACCCCAAAATTTGACCAACCGTTTCTCGCAATTTGACTTATGTTTCGTTTCATTAGCATTTGCATCTGCATACCCCATACTGTGCATTTTTGCAGTCGGATTGATTTTATCGGGATTGTAGCCCTTTTCCTCGTGTTTCAGACGTTTCAAGCCAGTTCAAATAAGCAGGTTTTACTGTGGGATTTGCACTCTGCCCGGTGATTCAGTCTACGCTGTTGGTTTCGGTGGTATTGCGGTATCCGGTTTTATTATCGTTTTTTTTTTTGTTGCATTCTCGAAATTTCTTTTATGATTTTATTTTGCTATTTTCTTGACATAAAGTTTTTTTTAGTTTAAAAAAAAGATTATTTTTAATAGATTATAAATGGATTTTATCTTTTACTTTCTATTTTAGATTTTTTAGTTTTTAATAGATTTTAATTAATATTTTCTATTTTTATTAGTTTCTAGGAATTAATTGTTTTTAGAATATTTTAGGTTATCAATTCATCTAGATTTTAATTAGGGTTGAACTTTGGTTAGAAGTCTATATTAATTTGATTAGAAGTAGGTTAGAATTTAATATTAAAATATTAATTAACTAGTTGTTATTAATTGATTTTAGTTAGTTTAAATAGTCAGTTTTTGGTCCAGCTTTTATTAATATTAGCATTAGTTTGTTTTATTTTCATTAAGCTTGTATTATTTTTGAATTAGATTTTCATTTAAGTATGTCTTTAGTTAAATTATGGCTCAAATTTATCATTAATTAAGTCAGCTTTAGTCATGGATCAGTCAACTAATCAGAATTTTCGCAGGCCACTTGTCCAGTTTTTCAGGCCCATTATGCAAGTTTGCGCCACTTGTCAGGCTATAAAGCCTGTTCCTTCTCTCTTCATTGAATGCGGGCACGCGTCCCAATAACAGCCACCTCACATCACTCCCCATGAAAACCCTAATCCATCACCGGCCAAATCAAACACGGATCAAATTCCTCACCGGAAAATTCATGAGGCCGCCGGAGAATTCATCATGTTCATCCTCATTCAAACTTTTTTTTTTCAGAATTCATACTCATCTTCATCCACATTCATCGCCTTCCTCATGTTTTTCCAGACTTCATCAACATTGTTCATCAACCTTCATATATTCTTCATACAATTTTTTCATAAACATTATGAACTTCATCGTGTTCTTACTCTTTTTCCAGAATTCCTTCAAAGATTCATCACGTTCATCCTAACTTTTCCCAGAATCATCAACATACTCATACATTCATACCACTTTTACAGATCCGTTCAAATCTTCATCAAACTTTCAATCCAAAAATCCAGATCTAAAACTTTAACCACAAATCTCAACCTCCTTCAACGAATCAACATCTCCAAACATCTTTCCATGTTCACAACAACAAAACTTCCAAATCCGCACAACAATAATCCCAGATCTGAAACTCTCTTCATCATCACCGTAAACAGTGCATCTCAACCCAGAAAGTTCTTCAAATAACTCCATGAAACTTCATCCGTGTGAACCTACACGAGCCATTATCTTCGTCACCAACTCAACTCGTCGTAGATCTTCAACTTCAAACATCCAAACCGTCACCTCTAATTCCCACTCGCCAAAATCATGAACAAAATTCAACAAACGCAAACCTCAAACTAACCTCCGATCTACCATTTTCATGGATCCTCGCGTTAAACGTTCAACACATTTGAATATCTTCATGAATGTTTTTCGGATCTCGAACCAAGCTTCCTCACGGACCATCATCATGAAAAAACTCTCGTCTGTTCTTCATCAGCTTCCATCCCAAACTAATTCCATCTTCACATGCAACTCGGATTCAACTCCACCAACGCATACTTCTAACAAATTTCCAGATCCGCATGCAAAACTTTAATTAATTTGATTTTATGTTTGTTTCGTTTTGTTTGTTTAAACAGGAGAAGAATTTGAACGGATAGAGTCTTGGAAGAAAATGAAGAGGAGTGACTTGAGAGAGAATAAATGGAGATGGCGTGGGGATGAACATGAAGGAAGGTTGAAGGTGATGAAAAATGGAGTTGAGGGCTTGATGTTGGCGGCGGCGGAAATGGTTCTGAGAGAGAAGAGGATGGCATGAACAGTTCTAGGGTTTTCTTTGCCAAACCAATTGAAATGAAGAAGAAGCTTCTGGAGGATCCAAGTTTGGTTAGTGGGCCTTTGGGCTCAACCTTTTCATTTTCAGACTCATACCCCCCCGTTTCCTCAACGCACCTCATACTGTCTGATTGTTGTTATTGGATCTGGATTGTAAAGCCCCAACCAGTTTGCTGGACCATGCACCCTTGTTGTTATTAATGCACCCCCTGTTTCCATTTTATTTTTTGGATTTTATTTTGTAGAGACATTTTAAATTACGTATTATATTTTTTAATATATTTTAAATACTAGTTTTCATTTTATTTTTCTTTTAGAGAATTTATAGTATTTTATTTATTTTCTTTTTAGAATATTATATATACATATATTTTTCTTATATAGTTTATATTTTATTTTTCATATTCTATTCTCTTTTCATTTCTTTTAATAATTTCTTTAGGACTTTACTTTCTTATTAAAGGTTTTGTTCCAATTTTAGGAATTGAATATTATTTCCATTTGTTATTGGATTTTTCTCATCATTTTCATTTTGTAGATCGATGACGAGACCTCCGTAATGCATTATTAATCAGATTGTTGATGGATAATGTAGGATCCGAGAAATTTTCTTTCTCTCCTCTTTTCTTCTTCTGATTTTATTTTCGACTTTCTTTTGTGTTGTTCTGTGTGACATGATTTAATCGGAGAATGATTCACAATATTATTTCTATATCTTGTCTTTGACATGGATATCAATACGCTACCTCTTGGGTTTGACTTCATTTATAAGTCGAATTATGACGGTTCAGCGTCACATTGGTTCTGATTCGAAACATCATCATCAAGGATCAAAAGAGGAAAGCTTGGAAATGGAGCTTGCACGCAAAAAAGTCAAGTGTCAACGGAACCACTCCGTTCGGTAACATTGTTTTTATTTCATCCCTCTCATCTCTTTTTTTCAACCATCGAGTGTTGTGAGCATTCATTTAGATACGTGGGAAATGATAAGTGGGGGGCTTCGTCTCACTCGTCCGTCTAGAGTGTTTTGTGTACACCCTTTGGGTGATATACGACGCATTCGCTCCTACGTCTTAGGACTTGGCGTGTGCGTCCCGTTCCGAACCTTTTTCTCTCGTATCTTGGCGATTGAGACCTCCCCCTTTTCTCTCGCATTCTGGCGATTGAGTTCCTTTTTCTTGCCCCCGTGCAATCGAGACCGTTCTTCCGTAGTTGGCTGAACTACAGCTGCTATGATTTCTCGTACCAGACAAGAATATGTAGGCATAGGATGCGACATCCTAGCGAGAACACTAACAACTGACTTCTCTGTTCTCTCGCTTCCGTGTGATCAAGACTTTCCCGCTGACGACTAATCTTCCCTTTCTCTTGCCCTAGTGCAATTGAGACCAGACCGTAGTTCTCGTTCCCGTAGGTTCCCGTACCTTTAAACCAATGACATACTACATCCGTTCTACCGCAAATAGGTAACGCCTAAGTCTCCAATGGTCGAGCAACATACACCTAACTGCTAGAATGCGCTCGCTAGTATCGTCAACTTTTTCTCTCACCCCCGTGTGATCAAGAACACCCTTATTTACCCGTAGTTAGCCTGAACTATGTTTTGCTCTGATTTCTCATACCAGATGAGAATACATAGGCACGAGACACGATGTCTTGGCGAGAAATTCCCCCGTAGTTTCCCGAACTACGTTGACTCTGACTTTCCCATTGCACGAGGGAATATGTAGGCATAAAGTGTGATGCTCTATCGAGTCAGTTCTTTCCGTTTAGCTTTAGCAGCCGTAGATAGATTGTTTTTCACCTGTAGACTAGACAACCTAAGTGTGGATCCCGTCGAGTACGACGAACGTGAGGGGTGCTCATATCTTCCCCTTGCGTAACCGACTCCCGAATCCAGGACATGGTTGCGACGACATTGTCTTTCCCTTTTCCGTCAGGTTTTTCCGATCGTTTCCTTTCCCTCTCTTTGGGATAAATAACGAAGGGTGGCGACTCTTCTGTTTTCCTCCGGGTGTTTTTCGCAGTTGTGACAATCATCATTCTCAAAAGAATCTACTCTAAGCGAGGTTCTCATATCGACTATCACGAGATGAGCATCTCGGAAGCCCATACTACTCAACCTCTCCTATCTCAATTTTTCACTCTAGACTCGGGTATAGAGTCTTTCCCTCAAGTTTGCCATCAAAGTACCCAGTCCATACCACAATATTTAAGATAAGGTACAATTAAAATAAACAAAAAGGGAAAGAAATAAAGTAAAGCAAGTTGATAATAGGAAAAACACCCAAACATGCAAAAACAATCTAGATTAGGCTTGACTCGCTCATACTTCCCCAGCAGAGTCGCCAATTGTCGCTATACGAAAAATGATATAGAGTCGCCATCGAATTTTATTTATCCCAGAGAGGGAAAGGGAAATAGCGATAAAACCTTTAGGGAAAGAACATGGTTATCGCAACCAAGTTTCGAGTTCGGAAGTCGGTTATACGAGGGGAAGGTATTAGCACCCCCTCACATCCATCGTACTCGATGGGAACCTTCTAGGTTTATTTAGCTAAAGTGGGTGTTATATTCTAAAAGTATACTTGCTTAAGGGAAATAGGGGTTGGTTTTTTATTAGAGTGCTCGCCAAGGATTGGGGCCCTTGTGCCTACGTATATTCACTTGTAAGAAGTGAAGAGTCAGAGCATTCGTAGTTCACGGGACTACGGTGAAAAAAAATAGGGTGTTTGGGTGGACGATGCTAGCGTGCGCATTCTAGCAGTTAGGTGTACTGTGGCTCGCTCGTGGAGTCTTATGCGTTACCTATTTGCGGTAGAACGGACGTAACATGTCCTTTTTGGGTGATGAGGAATGGATGAGTAAAGGTGGAAAAGAAAGAAGAGTGCTCGCTAGGATCATCACAATCCTATGCCTACGTATTCTCAATAGGTGTGAGAAATCAGAGCAGCCGTAGTTCGGCCACTTAAGAAATTATTGTGTGTTGGTTGATTTTATACCTTGAAAAAGGGTTTTAGGATGATGCCCTAAGGCGGAAAAGAAGTTTGGTGAGTTGATGTTATTTTATGGTTTTAAAAGAAAGTTGTTCTCGATTAGGATCACACTAAAGACTATGGGTAGAGGTGAATATTTCGAATAAACAAGTCGAGCGTCTTGTTTTCAAAATACTCAGAGTGAATGTAGGAGGGATTACATTTTCACTCCTTCTCCGTCGCGTATTACACGTAAAGAAGTTTGAGCCGCGCATTGTACAAAATTTTATAAGTAGAGAGGAATATTTCGAATAACCAAGTCAAGTGTCTTGTGTTCGAAATACTCGGAGTGAGCGTAGAAGAGATTCCACTCTCACTCCTTCTCCGTCACGTATTACACGTAAAGAAGTTCGATACGCGCATTGTACAAAAGTTTATGAGTAGAGAAGAATATTTCGAATAACTAAGTCGAGCGTCTTGTGTTCGAAATACTCGGAGTGAGCGTAGGAGGGATTACATTCTCACCCCTTCTCCTTTTTTTGTTGATATTTCAATTATTAATAATTAAGAGTTCTAATAAAAAATTCTAAAGTTAAAGTTAAAATTCTAAAACATTTTTAATCCAAAAAAAACTAGAGAAAATATAAATCCTAAGGTGAAATTACTAATTAAAATATAAATCCTAAGTTGATAAGTAAACTCCTAAAAAATATTCTAAATCTAAAATAATAACTAAAAAGCTAAAATTAAAACTAAAATCCTAAAAAATATTTCTAATAATTATTTCTAAATCTAAATAATAACTAATTCCTAAAAATATTCTAAATCTAACACAGTAACTAAAAAAAACCTAAAAATATTCTAAGCCTAAAATAATAACTAAAAATCCTAAAATTTTCTAAATATAAAATAATAATTAAAAAACCTAAAAATAAAAATCTGAAAATAAATTAAAAAATCCTAATAATTTCTAAATCTAAAATAATAACTAATTTTAAATCTAAAATTAAAAATTTGAAAATAAAACTACAAATTCTAATAATTTCTAAATCTAAAATAATAACTAATTCCTAAAAATATTCTAAACCTAATATATTTCTAAATAATAAATCTAAATAGTAACTAAAAACCTAAAAAATTCTAAATCTAAAATATTTCTAATCTTAAATCTAAATAATAACTAATTCCTAAAAATATTTTAAATCTAAAATATTTCTAAAATTACTATCTTAATTCTAAAATTCTAAGTTAATTCTAAAATAATTCTAATTAAATATTACTAACTAAAATTAAAATACTAATATTAAAATAAAGAAAACTAACTAACAATATTAAAAATCTAATACTAATCTATACTAAAACAAGCTTAAGCTAATCAAATTCTAATTTAATTCTAAGTTAAATAGTTAACCCTAAATTAATTGCTAGAACTAATTCTAAAATAAACTAAACTAAAAATAAAAAAATATATTTAAACTAAAATTAATACTAAATAAATAATTAGAGAAAAAAAAACATGGGCTTGGGTCTGACCCGTTTGCTGGTTAACCTAATGAAAACAAATTAAATTTTAAAAAAAAGAAACAAGAAATTGGTGAAGCAAAATTGAAGCTATTTACACGAACAAAGCCGGGCCTTTCCTCCTCTTTCACAAACAAAACACGCACGAGGTAGGAACCTGGGGAAGGAATTGCGAAAACAAAAGCTCAACGTGGACTCAAAATCGAACTCGAGCTCTTTCTCTCAATCTCTCGATTATGAATTTCTCTTTCACTTCGGCAACGGCGGCAAGTGAAGGATGATAGCATGCCTCGAGAAAATAGAGATTCCTCAACAGGTTGAATTTCTCTATATGATTCATGGATGGTTGTTCAGGTTTCATTTGATTTTTGCTTCATCTCTTGCTCTCTCTGTTCTCACGGCGACGTCACAGTTTGTTGTAGGTTGACGTTGTCTTCATGAGTTGAAGAAGGTTCGTTGATGAATACAATTTGATGGTGGGGAAATTTTTTGCATAAGATGAGCGAATATTAGGTTCAAAAGGTGCAGAGGGGAACGAGGTTAATTGTTGCGTAGGTGAGGAGGAGTTTTCCCTATATTCTTTTTCTCTTTCTCCTCCGCTGAACCTTGTTTTTCTTTTCAAAGTTCTTTTTTCCTCTCCCTTTTTTTTTTCAAATTTTATCTCTATTTCCCTTTTTGAATTCAAACGACTCCCTTTTTCTAAATTCTAGTTGTGGCACTTTTTGGTTGGCAGGTAGTGTTATGTTGTTTTAATGAAATTTGCAGGTTAGTGTAGAGTTGTGGAGATGCGCAGCTGGTTAGTGGCAGCAGACTTTCTTGGCATGTAGTGTTTGGAGTGGGTTATTGTGTGTTAGAACACAGATTGGTGTTTCTTATATCTCTATGTTTTGATGATAACTGTTATGGAATTTTGTAGTAAGAAAATATACACTCTAAAATTTGTTCAAGTATTATTGTTTCACGTATAAAATTGAATACTCTTAAAGAAGCAAAATACATAAGTACAAAGAAACTATGCAAAGCTCTGAAGCATCAGATGCAAGACTATCAGAAGATTCTGAAGCGCTGCCAGAAGGATCTGAAGCAGAAGCTACAGAATGATCTGAAGTGTTAATGAAAGAAGTATACAAAAGATGAAAGCTCTGATCTTATCAGACTCTGAAGTTCTTTTCACTACAAAAGTTGAGGCTTTGACAATCAGACTCTTATCATCAATATTCACGCTCTTAGCACATACTGCTGCATACTCTGATGAAGACTCTAATCAAGATTGAGACTCTGATACATCAAAGATCTGATCATCTATCAAGACTCTGAACTTATCATTCATCTTAAGCTCTGATCATCTTAAAGCATTCCATACCTTTTAAGCTTACTACAAGTTCTGAAGTGCAGATTATGAAGACTTCATCATGAAGGAAGCTTGTTGAAGAAGCTGTAAACTTGATAAGATGTGGTGCTACTTCCAAAGTAACCAACGGCTAATTTGTCCAAAGAAGTGACGTGGTGCAAATCCCAAGGCTTCTACAACCATACCTTTCTGCAGAAAGCATATCTCTGCCCATACTTTTGGTGATGAAAAGTCATACAATCAAATATTATATTCAACTGCACATCAGTCAAAGCATTTGAAAAAGCTATAAAAGGAGAACTACTTCAACATTTTGAGGTTGCTAATTCACTACTCATCTTTTGCTCATTGCTAGATCACTAAGAAAGAAATACACGTTTGATTCATCCAAAGAGAAAATCTCTCAAGATCTTACTCATTTGATCTCTCATAAAACCATATAGTTTTTGTTGTACTTAATCTTAAGTGTAAACATCATAGTTGTGATACAGCTTTTTAGAAGTATTCAAACACTTGTTAGTTTACATTAATTTGTAAGAAGTTCCTTAAGAAGACCAAGGTGTGGTTAGTATTTCTTGAGAAGACTAAGACAGTTGTTCTTAGTGCTTTCTATTGTAATCAGTTGATCAATAATGGATTAAGTCCTTGCAGAGAAAGGCAAATCATCTTTGATAAGGTGGACTGGAGTAGTTGAGTTCAACGAACCAGGATAAAAATCTTGAGTTGTTTTTATTGCCATATTTCTTAAAACTCTTATTCACCCCCCCCCCCCCCCTTCTAAGTGTTTTTCTCACCTTCATTGTGGTGTGCAGATTGTGTTGGGGAAGTAGCAGGGTTGGTTTGTTGTGTTATGGCTTGGGTTTACTGGCTTGATTTTCTTTTTTTTTTTTGGTACAGTTTAGAGCAGAAATTGCCGTTATCTTGGCTTGTAGTGAAGCAGTAGGTCGTTGTTATCATTTTGGTGAAGAAAAGTGGCAGGCTGGTTGTACCGTTGTTTGGAGGGGGGACGTACCAGAAATGAACATTACTGTCATACTTTTTCTTAATTTTTTTTTGTAAAAAATCTGATATTAATTAATTAATTCTATCCTAATTAAAACCTAAAAACTAATTTTAAAATAAAACTAACTCTAAAATAAAAATTAATTCTAAAATAAAAACTAATTCTAATTATAATCCTATGATAACTTAAAATTAAACTAATCTAGTTTCTAAGGTCCAGCTTAAATTTTAAAATAATTAAATTAAGTCCTAATCTAAAATAAAGAGTTAATCTAAACTAATTATAAATAATTAAATAATCTTATTAACTAACTCTAATCCTATTTAGTAATTAAATTCTAGATCAATTAAATTCTATTCTAAACTCTAGATTAAAAACTAATTAATTCTAATTTCTAAATTAAAACTCTAATAAAAAACTATTCTAAACTAGTAAAAATCTAATTTTTATTTCTAAAAAATGTCATTCTTAAATTAAAATTCTACTAACTAAATTCTATAAAATTCTAATAATAAAATCTATCAAAAAAAAGCAATTCTAATTCTAAATCTAATCTAAAAATCTAGGTAATTTCTAAACAAATAAAATAAATCTAAATTAACACACGACATAAAAATGAATAAAAAAAAGGGTCAAGAAGTGAAATGCAACAAAATTACCAACACGGATCAAACCACCAGGAAGAGAACAACCTTCGCTCGATTTCGACATAAATCTCATCATTTGAACTGGTTTAAACTGTCTAAAACGCGAACAAAGCGGCTGCAATCCCGATAATCCCATTTCGGCTAATAACATGGACAGTATGTGAGAAATGATCGCCTAGATGATATGCAGATGAATGCGAAGCAAAAGTCAGTCAAAGTTAAAAAAATGCCTTATCAAAATTTGGGGTATGACACTTACCTTGCCCAACAAAAATACCATGCAAAAGCTTCTGCACACCATATGAGCCATAATGCTAAAACTCAAGCATGCCATCATACAACACGTTCCAAAGCTGTCTACCATACATGACAAACAAACTGTACAACAACTAAGAGCCATTACTTGCTGTCAGCCTGCTATCATTAAAACTTCATCCGACCTTATACCCGTGACTCCACAACCTGCTATGCAAACCAACACAATCCTAAATCGCATAAAAAGCGGAAAAAACCTGCGAAAGGCAATTTGTACCACAATAAAAAGATGAAACACAACAAGAATTAAGGAAAAACAAAAAAAGGAAATTACATGACCCTTGCTATAAAACAATCCTCCACAATGAAAAACAGATCTTCATCATTCTACGATAAACATACCACCTTCTTTCTTCTGCAACCTAATGTTTCTTCACACTAACCATTACCCGTCGCTTCTGATTTCACCTTCAACCTTCTCATTTCAATCAAATTCACCCACCTTCTTCATAAAAACCTTGTCAAAATTTCTCCGTAAACACATCTTCAACATTCCTTCACTCACCTTCAAACCCAATATCAACAACAACAACTCTCCTTCAACACAAATCATAAACCAAACCCACTCAAACAACCACTCTCAAAACAAATCAGAGAATGAATTGAGATGAAGAATGAGATGATTTGAGGGTAAATCAAAACAAACCAGAATCAGAAAGTGGAAGAGAAGAAGATAGAGCAATCTAAAACAAAAACGGAAACAAATCAAACCTTAAATCGAGCAAAATCAAGCGAAGGTTGAATTTTGTCATTGTTGACCTTGTTTCTTCTAACGTATTGATGAAAGTGATGATGATGATGAATACTTTGAGAAAATTGTTGATATTTCCTTGGATGTTTATGTCTTACGCTGATGATATTGTTGTTGTTCTCGTAACCTTTGTCTTCTCTCTTTTTCAAGGCATGCTTTTTTGTTATGACCATGGCGTTTCACTTGTGAAATAAGATACTTGTTTCTTAGAAAAAGAAAAAATGAATTACGTTGTTCTTTCAAAATGTGATATTTTTGTTTTTTTTTTATCGTGGGCTCATAAGTCCAAGGTTAGGTTACTCCCATTCCACACTCTCACCCCTGTTTTTGTTTCTGTGCGTGGATAATGGGCTTTTATACCTTGAATTTTTTCCCTAGCATCATTCTACACTCCTTCCGTTCTACTCACACCCTTCCTCTCTTTTTAATAATTTTGTTGATTATCTTGGCAAAATACTCTGTTAATAATTTTGTTTAATTATCTTTGTTAATATTTTTATTAATTTATAATGTTATGTTAGTATTGTTTGGTTAATAACTTTAGTTAATACTTTGTTAAAAAAAATTTTAGTAACCTTGTTTACTTTGTTAGTTCTCTTTTTAATAACTTTGTTAACCAATTTTGTTATTTATTTTGTTAGAATTTCTTGTTAATTCTTGTTAAACACTTTGATAAATAATCTTATTAGTCACTTGTTAATATTTTTGTTGTCAATTTTCGTTAATGATTTTGTTTACTATTTTAATTTTTGGATATTGATTTTATAGATCTTGATCTACTTTTCTATGTTTTGCTTTCCATCTTGACTTATTTCAATTTCATTCTATTCCGTTTTTATTTTCGAATTTATTTTTATCTCTTTTTCTCTTTCTCTATGAAGTCTTTAAATATCATGGATATTGGTTGATGAGGTTGTTTAACCTTCATTATTTCAAATCTGTAGTGAATGATCATCGAGATCATTTCCTATACTTTGGGATCATAATAGGTTACCTTCGATTAATCGATCAAAATTTGTGATTAAGATGAGACCATCCTCTTTTCTTTTCATGTGACACGATTCTTTAAGAATGATTCGCATATCGTTTCTCCATCGTGTTTTAGCACAAACATCATGATTGAACGACCTCCTATAGCTTGATCTTCATAATAGATCGTGCTATGATGATTTAGTTCTAAAGTGGATCTGATTCATTCGATTATTAATGATTAACGATTAACCACTAACTTAATTTTTGTTCAATATACTCTTGCTTTATTTTTCTGTAAATATACCGTTGTTCATATATTATTGTTGATATTATTGCTCATATTACCTTATTGTTTATATTATCATCTTGTCATCTTCATACCTCATTCAAAACACAAAAACACAATAAAACTATCAAAACCCTAAAAACATTCAATTGGTGGACTATGGTTACAATGTCGAGCATCGGAGTTAGACCTTGTACAGAAACCTTAGCTTGGAGATTTTTATATGAACTCTTATCCATTGTCTAGTTTAGGACACCTTGCACACACATAGATTCCTCTTAGGCTACCTGACAATGAACCAATTTATTTCTCGCAATCCCGTTTACTTTACATGTACCTCGCTCCCTTTCCGATGTATGCCCTTTACTTGCTTTGCTTTGATTTTGGTTTTGTTTACTAGGAGCACCCCTAGGGACTAGAATAGACTAAACCATTCTCAAAATAATTATCGATTTGAAATCGAGCCATTTTCAAAACACCCTTGTAAGTCGATTTCTTCATAGCATCGCCATCAACATAATGCACACACTTGCGCATTTTCATCAATTGTGGTTTTGTTACTAGGAGCACCCTTAGGGAATAGGATCGATCAACCCTTTCTCAAACCCTTTTACAAACCCTAAACTAACCTTGTATGTATTCTACCCCGTAAGTCGATCGCCTCACGCATCTCCATCCACCTACCTTGATCTAATCATTACCCTTTCAACTCATTCCATTTCCTTTACTCCCTTTTCATCTTCTTTTCCTAAGTCAAAACCTTGGTCTTGTACCAAGTGCATTTTCAAACTCTTTTTCCCAATAAACTTGGATGGTTGTGGAGTGATTAGGCGAATGCCTTCTCCTATCCCGACTGTTTGCCATTACATTTAGGATTCATTGTCATAAAACACTTACCATTCAAAATAAAACACCTTTAAATAAGAGAATAAGGTTCTCTTTGTATTGAACTAAAGGGAGAGGATTGGGTGAAGAATTCGTCCTCCCTGAGTATTAAGATACTCACTTTAGAAGGTGTGGTCTCGATACTCGTCTTTTAATTGTGTATTATTGCATTTTGGCTTGCTTGATGGTTGTTGCCTTGGATTATAATTTCTTAATTAAAGTTCTCCTCAATTTCAATGGACTTTGGGTGTTGATGAGATTGAATGAACCTTCACCAATTCAAATCTATCATTAAATGAATCATTTGATTCATTTTTTATGATTTGAGTTGATGATAGGTTTAGTGCCTTAATCCACCAAGAAAGGTGATTGAAATTTATGATTAATTGATTTTGAGCCTTGGTTCAATTTGGTTTTCTCTTCATCTTTCTTTCTCCTCATTTTTCTTTTTCTTTTCTCTTGATCAATTGGATGATTTTTTGTCCATCTTGTTTCATGATGTTTGGATTGATGCTTGATGAACTTTCATCATTTCGAACCTACTATTCAATTGATCAAATATCATTATAAGTACTTTGGATTGATACATAAGTTTGTCCTACGTTGTCATAAAGGATTGATTGATGTAATGGACCAATCTCCTTGCCTTAGTGCTTGATCCCTCATTGGTTTTTACTTGTGCTACATGTTTTAGGAGTATATTTTTTTATCATATCTCTAACATGTATGGTACCTAAATTGTTATTGACCGGCCTCCAATAGTATGATATTTCTTATAGATTGTGCTACAATTGCTTAACATAGCCCTAAATTTATCCCAAATCGGATTATTAACTCTAACATCAACACTAACAATACTATTGTGTTAAATTTTACTTTATGCCATTTATTTTTCTTGTACCTTTATTTTCATCTCATTTACTTCTTGCTCTTTATATTATGCTTTTATTTTATCATTTACATTTTATATTGTTTATGTTTATGCTTTTTTCCTTTGTCCACCTGGACTTTTCTTTCTCTTTAAAGACATTAATAAAGAAAAAATCCCTAAAAAACTTAATTGCTTCCTTGGACTATTGATTACTATCCCATGCTTGGATGTTGGATATATGGACTTAGATTTAGGTTCTTGATCCTTTGCTTTGGAGTTGTGATTTTAGACTTTGGAATTCATCTAGTACCTTTGACTTTGGGTTGACTTCTTAAAGACTTGGCTCTGTTACATTGGTTTTGACCTGGTTCTTCTTTCATCTCACACGTTGGTTTGTGCTTTGCTTATTTGGCTTTCTTGTGGCTTACTCCAAAGGAATGTAACTTTGGTCTTGACTCTCGTAAAGTTTAGGTTAGTTCACTTGCACACATTTTCACTTTATTGCTTTTCTTAGGGTAACCTCTCCATCTCCTCCCCTTCTTAAATTTTCAAAATCTTCTCCATTTTTAAAAACCTTCTCGTTTTTAAAATTGAACCACTTTCTCAATACACCTTGACTCTGTCAAGTGATTTCAAACTCTTTTTCTTAAGTAAATGTTAATTAATCATGAACATATCAAAACAATTTCAAAAGACATAAAAAACAACCCATTCAAACTATTTTGTGCCATTTGTGCACTTTTTCTTTAAAATTCTTTTCTTAAGGATTACACATGAGCCATTTTCGTAGTTGGGATATAATCCTCCTATCCCCATAATGATGTTTGATGTTTGTTCTTTTTCACTTGAGAGAGTTAGTGGCATACTTGTTGATTTCTATCCAAGTTGGAGCCTTCTCAATAGTGATGCAACGATTCGTTTTCATATACTTGTGGGTGATTAGTTGATTTTTTGTCTTAAAATGACAAGTTGTCTTTCCATTTAAAATCAATCAAAACAAACTCTTTTTGTCATTTTTACTACGAAATACGAGGTTTTGATCCTCCATTGCACTTTGTGGGTACGTAGGCACGAGGCTCAAGAAGTCTTGTCAAACAAAAATCTTAAAAAATATTTCTCTTCTCATCTCCTCAATATTTTGCAAACAACACATTTTAATCTAAACATAAATTTTCAAGAGGTTCCTATAGAGTACTATAGATGTTTTTGGTGTTAACACGTTACCATTGCATAACCAACCCCCTTGCTTTTTGTCTCTTTGTTTTATTAGTTTTGTTTTAAATCTTCTGTGGGTTTTGTTCGCTCCTTTTCCCATTCCTTTGGAAAAATAAAAGTGCGGTGACGACTCTTTCTTTGTGAGTTAAGTTAGTCAATAGCTTAATCTCAATTTCCCCACTACACTCAGTACCATCGTAGCTTTAAAACTTGGGAGGTTTCTCTAGCGAACTCAGAACTCCGCTATTGAGGATTTGAGCAAACAAGAGAATTCTTTTTCTGCTCCAGAGCTGAAGCATCTTCTTCATACATCTCCCTTATGTGAGGACGACTAACCTTTGGGGGAGTCTGGCACCCATTTCCTCCTTCACAATCAGGGGAAGAAGTATGATGTCTTTGATGATGGTGGATACTTGATAACCTTGGAGATTTTCTTTAAAGCTTCACTACTCAGATAAAGGTTGGCTCTAGAGTAAAGGTTTGATTTCTTCGAGAGGCAACTTATTGTACATCATTGTTCTTTAAATTAACATGTGTTAGGCTTTCTTCAATTCTAAATAAACTTTTATCCAAGAGTTGTGAATTTTGCTGTTGTAATAGGTTCTAGACATTGTTCGACATATCTGTAGCTCCCCATACTTTGAGGTTAGCATGTAATAACTGAAGACTAAGGAGTGCTTATTTTATGGTAACGGTGGAGGTCTGTGCGAAGGCTCACCTTGGTGAAATTGTTGTGCAGATTCTAGGAGTAGAAGAGATTTGAATACTCATTGGCCTTCTCTAGGTTGTGAAGGTGAGAAAAACACTTAGAAGGGGGGGTTGAATAAGGGTTTTAAAAACAACTTAGTTGATAGAAAAGTAACACAGTATTTTTATCCTGGTTCGTTTGAACTCAAACTAATCCAGTCCACCCTACCAAGGTGATTTGCCTTTCTCAACAAGGACTTAATCCACTATATCAAACTTGATTACAATGTAAACCACTAAGACAACTGTCTTAGTCTTCTCAAGAAATTCTGACCACAACTTGGTCTTCTTAAGGAAATCTTTCACAAAGATAAACTAACAAATTGTGTTTAAGAAATGCTTCTAAAATGCTATATCACAATAGTGATTTTTACACAAGTTTTAGAACGAAGATAAAACTATTCTAACTTGAAGAATATTTGTGAGAGTTGGTTGAATAATATGTCAATAGTTCCGTCAACCTTTGAAGTGATTCTAATGTTTGCTTTTATAGTACTTTGAAATCCTTTCTCAAAGACTGTGCAATCTGTGCATTCTGATCCTTTTGTCTTCTAATGACTTTTCCTTTCTCAGAAGAGGAATGTTCTGACAAATCCTTTTTGTCTGAAACCCTGTGTCATACACGAATGAGGACAGATTCGTTTAGGATAAGACAAGGAATATACCAATGGATCTTTATTTGAGCAACATCTTCTTCAACAACTTTGGAACGTCTTGCATCAGAACTTCTGATGATGTCCTTAGTTGTTCAGGTCGGAGTTAACTCAATCAGAGTTTCTCAATCATAGTTTGCAGCAAAGTGCTTTAAGCGTGAAATCCTTATCAGAGCATATTTGCATATCAGAACTTCTGTTCTTGCAGCGTTGAGTACTTTCAGAATCTTCTGATGCTTTACGTATGTCCTTTGCTCAAGTTCTTCATAGCTTTGCTCAGAGTCATTGTAGCATATCAGAGTCTTCTGATATGTTGCTTCTGACGCTCAGAGCCTTTTCGTTCTTTGGTGTTCAAAGGCGTTCTTGCTTCCAGAATAATATTAATTTTGATATCTGAAACAAATAAACACTTGAACAGAATTAGTGTATATAAATTCTCTATACAAAATTTCATTAATGTTATCATCAAAACAATGAGATATATTGAGCATCAATCTGTGTTCTAACAATCTCCCCCTTTTTGATGATGACAAAAACTATGGGAAATTTTGTTTAAATAGAAAAGAAATATTACTCCCCCTGAGAATATTAATCTCCCCTGAAATGAATACTTCAGAAAAGATAAAATACTTTCGTTTCAGCTTCTGCATTCTTTTCAGCTTCAGAGGAAACTTGCAAATTCTCAGACTTTTAGTTCAGAGTTAATTCTTAGAATTTATCAGATGAGAATTATTTGCTCTGAAATACTCAAGAAATATGATTAGTTTATATTTATCATGTATGAGTTGCCTTTGGTAACTGTTTATGTGAATTATCATAATTACCATTTCTCCCCCTTTTTGTCATATCAAAAAGAAAATCATTTAAGAAAAATTTTAAGACAGAAAAGCGATATCAGAAGAAAAACAATAAAGCAACAGATAAAATCAATCAGAAGAACATAACATTCATTCATAAAAGCATAACAGCCAGATGCATTGAGAAATAATATCCAAGATAAACACACAGTCAGATAAAACAAGTGCACAAACAAACATAGAAAAACTAAGTAGGACGAGAAGCCAGCATCCTCAGAAGATTTGTTATCTCAGATGTGGATTCGTCTTGTTTAGCCATCCATGTCTTGATCTCATCAGTTGTCTTTTCTTGTTTCACCATCCATGACTTCATCTCTGTGTTTCTAGCCTTGAGTTCAGCAATCTGAGCATGCAGATCTTCGTCTTCCTTTTTCACTTCAGATGATTCTGGAGCAGATGCAGAAGCAGAAGCATCATGAACAACCAAGGAAGCAGAAGCATTCTGAATGACCATGTCAGCAGGTTGAGCAGAGTCTAGATTCTCAGAAGCAGGAGCATAAACTTCTGGAGCTACTACTTCAGAGCTAACCACTGCAGCAGTTTCAGAAGTAACCAATGTTTCAGAAGGAATACACACATCCTTTGCAGGTGTGTTTTTCAGAAGCAAGATTGGGTTTCTGCTGACTCTCATATGAGTTTGTCGCACAGCCTCAGCAAATCTGACCTTGGCATCGTCAGTGCAGATCTCTTGAAGATTGGAAGCTACAGAGTCAAATCTGAATCTGAATCTTTTCCAGATAGCCTCAGAATCATCAGGATTCAAACTTGACATGCACTTCTTCTTGACAGTCGATAACCACATGTTTAGTTCTTTTTCAAACCCAGCAAAGAAAGTACTAACATCCAACCTAGGTTTAGGTTTCAGATAGTTTTCTAGTGAGGGTGTTTTAGTGGTTTCAGATGTAGAGGGTATGGAAAAAGAAGGAATATAAATAACAGGTGGGTATACAGAAGGAGTATGGACAGATGAAGGTTTTGCAAACTGAGGTTCAGATGGTAAAGTTTCATGATCAGGGTCAGAAGGGATGGAAACAAGGGGTTCGATAATAGAAGAAATGAAATCTGAGCTATCAGAGTCTGAGGAATCAGATGAATCTGAAGAATCTGAAGATTCAGAAGATCCAGAGGGAACTGGATAGACAGTCATTAGAGGTTGAAGATCAAGAACCATTGGTTTAGGATCAGAGGGGATGGTTTCTGTTTGTTGTTGTTTAGAAGATTGTGTTTCAGGTGGGGGAATTTCAGAAGTTTGGTTTTCAGATGGGTGTGGTTCAGAAGTTTGTGGAGCAGAAGATGGGGTTTTATCAGGAGTAGATTTCTGTTGAATGTTAAATGAAGATGTGTATGGAATAGAAGATTGTGGTTCAGAGGGTTGTGGTTGAGGTTCAGAAGTTTGTTTTGGTTTAGGTGTAGAAGGAATAGGTTGAGATATTTCTGGTTCAGAAGGAATGGGTTCAGAGTCATGAGGAGGAGAAGGTGAGGGTATAGGTTCATAAGAAGGGGGTTCAGATGCTAGTACTTCTTTAATTGTTTCTAAAATGGAATCTAAACTAGCAGAAGGAGGGTTACCTTTTTGTTTCTTGACCCGCTTTGGCTTTGCAGAAGCTGCCTCGCCAGAAGCTTTCCTCTTTGGCTTAGAAGATCCTTCTTCTGAGACTTTCCTTTTCTTCCTTTGTCTGTTCCCATAAAAATCTGGTTCAGGTTCGCCTACTCTCTGAATCATATGTTCTGGTATAGGAGTTCCATCTGCTAGGCAAGTTGCTATATAGGCTAGAATTATTTCCCTTGGTTCATTAGCATGAAACAGAGGAAAATCATCTACTGGTATCCTTTTCTTGCTTACTTCTTCAGAGTTGATCTGATCAGGTGCAGAAGTAAGTTCTTCTACAATCCTCATCATTTGAAGACTTTTCCCATTTAGAGGTTTGCCAACCACTGAAGCTAATTCTTCCTTCATTCCAGCTTCTGTCAGATGTCCAACCAAGCCATTCTCAGTCAGAGTATATGAGATGGTTCTGACTTCTTCTCTAGATTGTTTCACATGAGTCCACAGATGATTGAATAGCAAGTAAGGCAGATCCACCTTAATACTCTTGCCCAGACAATACATGAAGTACATCTGATCAGAGTTGATGTAATTAGGAGAATTTGTAGACTTTCTGTGATGAATGCAACCCAGAAAGATCTTAGCCCAGATCTTGTATTGAACCTTCAGATCCTTTATCTTGCTTGAGGCTTCTCCAAAAGTAAACACCTCACTGTAAACTCCATCCATATCCACACGATTAGTTGGCATATGAGTAACACCGTCAGATTCTTGATACCCAATCAGTTTGCGAATCAGATCTTCAGTGACAATGATTTCCTTGCCCAAAACTAAAGACATGATGAACTTAGGGAAAACACTTGCATGAATCCAAAATTCTTTGACCAAGCGAGGGTATACTGGACCAACCAGTCTGTCAAAGTACTTTGTCCATCCTTGTGATGAAACTGTTGGACGTAAATCAAACCCATTCTTAGCGATGCTTTCAAAATCCACCAAGAATTCACTTAAAACTTCTAGTTGTTCAATGGGTGTGAGGAGTGTTCTAACTGGTTCTTTGAATGGAGTAGGACCCATTACAGAAGAAGAAACAACAACTATAGTTGATTCAAGTTGTTGAGAGGTTGATGAAGAAGTTGCCATTGTTGAAGACTTGAGATAACGAGAACTTCTTAGGGTTTTGGGTTTGGGAGAGAAGAGGAAACAATGGAGCAAGCAAAAATGCATAAACGTGAGAGAGAGAGAGAGAGAGAGAGAGAGAGAGAGAGAGAGAGAGAGAGAGAGAGAGTGTAAAGTGTGAAATGGTGTTGTGTTGTGGCATTTATAGTGAAAACAATTAGGGCACATATTCAACAATTAATGCATTTAATTAAATCAAAAGGTCACATCAAAAGAATAATAATTAAAAGCATTTAATGATTCTGACAAGTGTGGGGAGAAAATGGAGAATTGAGAATTCAAACAGTACCTCAAAACGGCGTCTCATTGTATTACACTCCACCTTTTCAGATTTCGTGTGACACGTGTTTGATGTAGATATGCCTCTGAATCTTTTAAGAATAAGAAACGTTAAACAACGCTCGGATCTTCTGAGACCTGTTAGTTCAGAGTTTCACAAACGAAATAATATAATAAAAGAAATAATCAAAAGAATTACTTCAGAACATAGACATTATTCATATTTCATCAGAATAAATTTTTCTTCTGAATAATAGTCTTATTCTGGACAAAAATCCATACTAATATTCTTCAGAATAAACTTAAACCTATCTTCAGCAAGGGGTTTTGTGAAGATATCAGCCCATTGATGGTATGTATCAACAAAGTTCAAACTAATAATTCCCTTCTGAACATAGTCTCTGATAAAATGATGCTTAATTTCTATGTGTTTTGCCTTAGAATGCAAAATTGGATTCTTAGAAAGGCAAATAGCAGAAGTATTATCACAGAAAATAGAAATGTTACTCTCATGAATCTGATAGTCTTCTAGTTGACTCTTCATCTAGAGCATATGTGTGCTACAACCAGTAGCAGAAATGTATTCTGCTTCTGTTGTTGATAGCGCTATTATGGGTTACTTCTTGCTGAACCAAGAGATCATATGACTTCCCAAAAACTGACAGCTTCCAGAACTACTCTTACACTCTATTCTGTCTCCAGCATAGTCAGCATCACATAATCCAACTAATCTGTATTCATCAGATCTTCTGTAACACAAACCCACGTTAGTAGTACCTTTCAGATACCTCAAAATCCTCTTAACAGCTGTTAAGTGGGATTCTCTAGGATCTGATTGGAATCTAGCATAAAGATAGACACTAAAAAGAATATCAGGCCTAGAAGTAGTCAAGTACAGAAGAAAACCAATCATACCTCTATAGAGCTTTTGATCTACCTTTTTACTTACCTCTTCTTTACCTAGTGTGCTTGTAGGATGCATTGGAGTCTTTGCTACCTTGCTTTCTGACATGTTGAATTTCTTCTGAAGTTCCTTTACATACTTTGTCTGATGTATATAGGTACCTTTTGGAGTCTGATTCACTTGAATTCCCAGAAAGAATCTGAGTTCTTCCATCATGCTCATCTCGAATTCTGCCTGCATAGATTGGGCAAACTCCTTTCCAAGCGTAATATTGGTAGTTCCAAATATAATATCATCAACATAAATCTGACAGACTAAAGTGTCTTTCTTAATTGATTTATGGAAGAGAATAGTCTCAACGTTTCCTCTGACAAAGTTGTTTTCCAGAAGGAAATTACTTAGCCTCTCATACCAAGCTCTGGGAGCTTGTTTTAAGCCATAAAGTGATTTCTTAAGTTTGAAAACATGTTCTGGAAATTTTTCATTTTCAAAACCTGGAGGTTGATGAGCATACACTTCCTCTTCTATGAAACCATTTAAGAAGACACTTTTAACATCCATTTGATACAGAGTGATGTTATTCTGTGCAGCAAAGGAAATAAGCAAGTGAATAGATTCTAACCTTACCACAGGAGCATAAGTCTCTGTGTAATCTATACCTTCTTGCTGACTATATCCTTGAGCCACCAGCCTAGCCTTGTTTCTGATAGCTTCTCCTTGCTCGTTCATCTTGTTTCTAAAAACCCATTTAGTTCCAATGATGTTGAAACCATTTGGTCTTGGAACCAGATCCCAGACGTCATTTCTGGTGAATTGGTCAAGCTCTTCTTGCCTAGAAAGTATCCAATCATTATCGTTCAGAGCCTCATCCACAGAAGTAGGTTCAATGATAGACACCAAACGAAACAGTGACGTTCCAAAAGATTTGAGAAATGACCTTATTTTGATAGGGTCATCCTTCTTTCCAATTATCATTTCCTCTAGATGAGAGGCTTTGATTCTGAATGATCCTTTAACATTTGGTTCTTCAGAAATTGTCAAGCTATCCATCTGAGAAGTCAAGGGAGTAGCATCTGAAGTTGCTTCTGGTGCTTTTGCTTGAGCTTTGTCTGCCTCTGATTCTTCAGAGTCTGTGAGAAGGACTTCTCTATCTGCAGAAATTTCAAGCTGCTTTGGCTTTTGATTGCTAAGCTTATCATCAAATCTAACATGAATTGATTCCTCTACAATCTGTGTCTCAGTATTGTATACTCTGTAGCCTTTAGACTGTTCAGAATATCCAAGCATGAAACGCTTCTGAGCTTTAGAATCAAACTTGTTTAGATTTTCCTTAGTGTTCAACATAAAACATACACATCCAAAAGGATGGAAATAAGAAATGTTGGGCTTTCTATTCCTCCACAGTTCATAAGGAGTCTTCTCCAGAAGAGGTCTTACAGACACTCTGTTTTGAATATAACAAGTTGTATTCACTGCTTCTGCCCAAAAATGTCTTGCCATGTTAGTCTTGTTGATCATGGTTCTGGCCATTTCTTGCAATGTTCTATTTTTCCTTTCTACAACTCCATTCTGTTGAGGAGTTCTAGGACAAGAAAAATCATGTGCAATTCCATTTTCTTTTAAAAAAATTTCAAAGTATTTGTTTTTAAATTCTCCACCATGATCACTTCTGACTTTAACAATTTTAAATTCTTTTTCGTTTTGGACTTGTTTGCAGAAGTCAATGAATTCAGAATGAGACTCATCCTTGTGTTTCAGGAATTTTACCCATGTCCATCTGCTGTAGTCATCAACAATGACTAATCCATACTTCTTGCCTCTGATGGATGCAGTTTTCACTGGTCCAAACAGATCAATATGAAGCAGCTCTAATGGTCTAGAGGTTGAAACAACATTTTTTGATTTGAAAGAAGATTTTGAAAATTTTCCTTTCTGACATGCTTCACAAAAAGCATCTGAGTTAAACTTCAACTGAGGAAGTCCTCTGACTAGATTGAGCTTATTAATATGAGATATACGTCTCATACTAATATGACCCAATCTTCTGTGCCAGACCCATTGCTCATTGTTAACAGACAGAAGGCATTTTACATTCTGAACCTTTAGTTCTGAAAGATTGATTTTATAAATGTTGTTCTTCCTTTTTCCATTAAAGAGGATTGAGCCATCTTTTTGACTGACAACTTTACAACATTTTTGATTGAAGATTATGTCATAACCATTGTCACTTAATTGACTTATGGACAATAGATTATGTGTTAATCCTTCAACAAGTAAGACATTAGCAATGGAAGGAAGGTTACCATTACCAATAATTCCAAAGCCTATTATTTTGCCCTTTTGGTTTCCTCCAAACTTCACGTCACCTTCAGATCTAAGTTCCAGGCTTTGGAACATAGACCTTCTTCTCGTCATGTGACGCGAGCAGCCAGAGTCCAGGTACCATGATTGGTGTTTCAACTTTGCTGCTAAGGATGTCTACAACAAAAATCATTTTGTCCTTAGGTACTCTGGGGTTAGTAGGTTTGAAATTCTTTCTGAATTTCTTTCCTTTAAGAGCATCCTTGTTCTGATGGAATTTTGGTTTATTAAACACAGGTTTGTTCAGATCAGAACGTGTGTGTTTAATATCATTTAAATGACCAAATTTGAAATGAGTATACAGAGGAGAATACTTGATGATCAGTTTATCAACAGGTTTTGGATTTAAATCCTTCCTAGAAGGTGATTTATATCTATTTCCCTTTCTGTTGTTTTTGCTTACGCCATAGATCATTGAAGCCATCTTGCTTCTATCTAGGCCTTTGGCCAGAAACTTCTGAAAGCTATAGTCATACTCTTCTAAAATATTTTTAGAGCATGATATAGGATCTAAGTCAGATTTCTGAGCTTTTTCTAAATCATTTTTTATTTTAAGATTGTTTTCTTTAAGCTCAACAACTTCTGATCTCAGCTGATCATTCTCAGATGCAAGACAGCTTTGAAGCTTCTTGTATTTGAGTTTGATTTTGCTGTAGCTTTCAAGAATTTCAGATAAACTCTCAGCAAGTTCAGCTCTAGAAAGTTCAGAAAATACCTCCTCAGAATCTGATTCTGATCCAGATTCAGCAGTTTCTTTGTGGTCCTCCACGTCAACCATCAGTGCTACATTAGCACATTCATCTTCTAATTCTGATGAAGATTCAGAAGCATCTGAATCGTCCCACGTGGCCATTAGCACTTTCTTCTTCTTTTCAAACTTCCTTCTGGGTTTCTCCTTCAGAAGTTTGGGACATTCATTTTTATAGTGGCCAGGCTCCTTGCACTCATAGTACACTATATCTTTCTTTCCAGATTTCTTATGTCCAGAAGAATCGCCATGCTGATCAGATCTTTTGAAGTTTCTGAACTTCTTTTGTTTGTGCTTCCAGAGTTGATTAATCCTCTTGGACACAAAGACAGTTCATCTTCTTCTTCTGAAGATTCTTCAGAACTCTCTTTAATAACCTGCAAAGCTTTAGCAGATTTGTTAGATTTTAAAGCAACTGACTTACCTTTCTTCTGAGGCTCGTCTTCCTCCAGCTCAATCTCGTGACTCCTTAAGGAACTGATCAATTCCTCCAGAGTGATCTTATTCAGATCCTTCGCAAGCTTCAGAGCTATCACCATTGGTCTCCACTTTGTTGGCAAACTTCTGATGATCTTCTTGACATGGTCAGAAGTAGAGTAGCCTTTATCCAGAACCTTTAACCCAGCAGTTAGGATCTGAAATCTTAAGAAAATAGTTTCCACAGATTCAGACTCCTCCATTTTGAAGGCTTTGTACTTCTGGATGAGGGCCAGAGCCTTTGTCTCCTTTACTTGGGAGTTTCCTTCATGCGTCATTTTGAGAGACTCAAACATATCAAATGCAATCTCTATTTGTTATTTTCTCATACTCAGTATGAGATATTGCATTTAATAGGATGGTTCTTGCCTTGTGGTGGTTTCTAAACTCCTTCTTCTGTTGATCAGACATAGATTTTCTGTCAACCTTTTTCCCTTCATCATTAGTAGGATGAATATAACCATCAGTTACCAAATTCCACAAATCAGCGTCATAGCCTAGAAAGAAGCTTTCTATTCTATCTTTCTAGTAATCAAACTTCTCACCATCAAACATGGGAGGTTTGGTGCTGATTCTGTCTCTATCATCGTATTTATTGTTGTATGAAGTTGAAGTTGAAGCTTCAGCAACCATGATGAATAAAGAACAAGAGATTAAGAGTTTTTCCCAACTGGATCTTTTTCTGTCACGGTTAAGTGATAGCACTTACAGAACCGGACCTCTGATGCCAACTGAAGGTGAGAAAAACACTTAGAAGGGGGGGGGGTTGAATAAGGGTTTTAAAAACAACTTAGTTGATAGAAAAGTAACACAGTATTTTTATCCTGGTTCGTTTGAACTCAAACTAATCCAGTCCACCCTACCAAGGTGATTTGCGTTTCTCAACAAGGACTTAATCCACTATATCAAACTTGATTACAGTGTAAACCACTAAGGCAACTGTCTTAGTCTTCTCAAGAAATTCTGACCACAACTTGGTCTTCTTAAGGAAATCTTTCACAAAGATAAACCAACAAATTGTGTTTAAGAAATGCTTCTAAAAATCTATATCACAACAGTGATTTTTACACAAGTTTTAGAACGAAGATAAAACTATTCTAACTTGAAGAATATTTGTGAGGGATGGTTGAATAATATGTCAATAGTTCCTTCAACCTTTGAAGTGATGCTAATGTTTTCTTTTATAGTAGTTTGAAATCCTTTCTCAAAGACTGTGCAATCTGTGCATTCTGATCCTTTTGTTTTCTAATGACTTTTCCTTTCTCAGAAGAGGAATATTCTGACAAATCCTTTTTGTCTAAAATCCTGTGTCATACACGAATGAGGAAAGAGCCATTTAGGATAAGACAAGGAATATACCAACGGATCTTTATTTGAGCAGCATCTCTTTCAACAACTTTGGAACGTCTTGTAAGAGCAAGATTTGTCTCTACAGGATTATCTCTATGTTTTGATGATAACAATTAAGTATGTGTGAAAGAACCATTTTATGTTCTAATGTTTGTTATGTGCAGATCATGATAATTAAATATATAAGATCAAACAAACAACATCAACGTGTGCAGCTAATACAATATGAGAGTTACTATGTGTAACGTATCATAAAGCGCTTATGGGAGAAGCTATTTTGCTTATGCATCTGATCACGATCAGAGAGATCCAAGGACGCTGGATATTGCAGTTGCAATGCTCCTGTGGATTCTGCTTTGAGTAGTGCATCTGATCTAAAAGCAAACAAAGCATATTGAAGAAGCAATTATGCATCTGTATCTGGTGACGATCAGAAAGATCCAAGGATGCTGGATATTGCAGTTTCAATGCTCCTGTGGATTCTGTTCTGAGAAGTGCATATGATCTGGATGCTAAAAAGCATCTCTAAAGAGTGAGTCCTCTAAAGAACTAAGTGCTGAAGACTCTGATGACTTGAAGTTCTGAAGGCTGAAGGCTCTGAAGACCAAGTGCAGAAAGACTCTGAAGACTTAAGGGTTCTGAAGATCAAGACTCTGAAGATATAGTCCTTTGAAGAACTACTCTGAATACTTTGATGACTTGAAGTTCTGAATGCTGAAGGCTCTGAAGACCAAGTGCAAAAAGACTCTGAAGACGTGTTCTGAAGATCAAGATTCTGAAGTTATTGAAGACATGATTTCTGAAGAAATCAGTCACAAAGATTCTCAAGATTGTTTAAGAGGAAACTTAGATCTTGGAATGCTGAAGACTGGATTCTGAAGTTAAAGATTGTGACAGAAGAAGATTCACCGAGACAAAGGCGTATCACTTATCAGATAAGCTGCTGCTATTAAATCTAATAAACATGTGCTTAAACAACTCTGATATTGCAGCTTTCATACCATAGTAGTTGCTGAACTACTCATC
>OZ012741.1:386320188-386335435 GCA_963859935.3 Lathyrus sativus
ATGGGAAACGGTCCCAGCATAAGGGATGGGAAAAGTCCCTAGATGCTATAGTCCCCAGCAGAGTCGCCAGCTGTCGCTACTGCGAAAATCGGCGCCGGCTTGACAGGAGAGTCGCCACCGTGCGTTATTTATCCCTCAGAGCGGGAAAGGAAACGCTCGAAGTAAACCTCGCAAAGACGGGAAAAGGTATGGTCATCGCAACCAAAACCTGGATTCGGGAGTCGGTTACGCAAGGGGAAGGTATTAGCACCCCTCACGTCCATCGTACTCGATGGGATCCACGCTTGGTGTTTATAGGTAAAAGGGTGTATTATCTATCTACGCTAATGGCTGGTCTGAAAAATAAAAGGACAGGACTCGACAGAACATACGGTGTTCTGGGCCTACGTATTCCCTCGTGCAATGGGAAAGTCAGAGTCAACGTAGTTCGACTGCCTACGTCTAAACCGGGAAAAGGTTGCTCGCCAGGACATCGCGTCCTGTGCCTACGTACTTCCATCTGGTATGAAAGATCAGAGCAAACGTAGTTCGACTAACTACGGGTAAACAGGGGGCTCTCACACAGCGGTGAGAAAACAAACTGATTCTAAAGGTTCGGGAACCTACAAATACGATCTGGTCTCAAATGCACTCGGGCGAGGGAAAGGGAAACAATTAGTCGTTAGCGGGCAAGTCTCGACCGCACAGCCGCGAGAGAACAAAGGTTAGTCGTTAGTGTGCTCGCTAGGATATCGCATCCTATGCCTACATATCTTCGTCTGGTACGAAGAATCAGAGCAGCTGTAGTTCGGCTAACTACGGATCAAGCTACTCAAAAGCTCCTACAGACAGGAAAGGGAAACCCTAAAACTATAGCTGAGAAAGGGGAATCTACCTACTGCTATCACACCTGGTTGACCATCCTAATGTCTATCATAACAACTCCGCAGCGGAGAAGTCAGAGCTCCTAAGGGATCATGGCAACAGGACTGAACTACAAACAAGAAACTGCAAAGTAAAGGAATACTGAGATTATGCATGAATGCAACAACTAAACAAACAAGGCGCAAAGGCCGCAAACCACAAAGGTAAGGGAGCTCAGCTCTACCAAATACCCACAAGCAAAGCCACTCAATAACAAACAAGCAGAAGGAGGGCCACCTCAACTTCTCATGCACACAAAGTCTACTTCTAAGATGCACCTACTCAGAACTATCTAGATGAACACCTAAGTCTAATGCAACATAACATCATACAAGTCAAACAACACAAAGAGACTAACCCTGAGCAGGGCCTCTATCTACAAAACAAGAAGCTACTCCTGGGCAAGGCCCCTAACAAACCTGAAACACTCTCCTAATCTATCTCTAAACAAAACTCTATACAAAACCCTAAGCAAAGATCTAAGCAAAAATCTAATCAAAACCTTAAGCAAGAGGAATCAATCCCAGTCTCCAAGCTTCAGAACAAGCTTACCAGAGAAAGGGAGCTAAGCAGGCGAGCTCATGGTACCTTCCTCAGGAAAGTACCAGGAGGTTACTACTCAGGAGTCATATCCTATGCGGCTCGACAACTGTGATCAGTTTACATCTCTCCTCAGGAGAAATTAAACTCACATGAAGGCTCCGGCATCACTGGATATTTGAGAAATCCTATATGCACTAAGGGAACTAAGTGAACAGACTCATAGGACCTTCCTCAGGAAAGTACTAGGAGGCTGACACTTAGGAATCGTATCCTTCGTGGCTCAACAACTGTGATCAGTTTACATTCCTCCTCAGGAGAAATTAAACTCACAAGTTGGCTCCAACATCACTGGATACTTGAGAAAACCTAGATAAACTAATGGAACTAAGTGAATAGACCCATAGGACCTTCCTCAGGAAAGTACTAGGAGGCTGACACTTAGGAGTTGTATCCCATGTGGCTCAACAACAGGTGATCAGTTTACATTCCTCCTCAGGAGAAATTAAACTCACAAGTCGGCTCCGACATCATTGGATACTTAAGAAAGAGGTGAGAAGAAAGAATGAAAGTCATTCATAGTGCCTTCCTCAGGAAAGTACCATAAACTCCCTTCAAACTTCAGGATCTCGAACCTCACAAACAGACAACAAGCTCCTAGACTAAGCCTCAATCCACTGCATCCTTGCAAGCTCCAACAGGACTGCAACCAGCTCCTATCCTTGAGAAGAACCCACAGGCCAACAAACCACAAGAGACTATCTCTGAAGTTCAACCACAGTTGAACTTCAAAGTCAGAAGTCATCAAGACTTCTCCTATCTTCAAGCTCAGCCAAATCATATCAGGACATCCTACAAAAATCTATCAAAAATCTATGGGAAACCTACATGGCTCTAGGATAACCTACTGAAAAATCAGAACAAAATTCAACACCAGGTGAAAGAACCAAAATCAGCAACACAGACATATCCACAGACCAATTTATTCAACATCAATAACAGTGAAAAAATGCAATTAAAAATGAAAATGCATGATTAAGCTAATGTTTTTATACTATAAAATTCTACACTGAATTACGAGTCTACAGAAAAAAGAACGGAATTATTTGACTAAATCTACTATTTTTTATCAATTTTCTAATGACATGTATGCACTAAAAATATTAAAAGAAATCAATTAAATGGAAAATACACCAAAAAATAGGGAATAAAAGTAAAGTGACATTTTTATTTTTATTTAATTTTCTAGACATTATGATGGAATGGTAGGAAAAAGAAGAATTAAAAAATCACTTATTTACATTTTATTATGATTTATTTAATATGCAAAGAAAATAAAAGAAATTGAAAGAAAATAAAATTGAAATAAACTGGAGGGGGGTTTAAACAGCAAGGAATTCAGTTATTACTACATTGGGCCCTGATCCTGGGGGGTGCCATCAGCAAATGGGCGTAGGGCCCAGACTTATTAACCAGAAAAAAACAAAAAAAAACTGAAATGAACACAGGGGGGGTGCAGCGCTAGCAAGTTCTTCAGTTATTTCCTATTATGGGCTTAAACGAGGGGGTGCGTGTAGCAATAAGGGCCTAAGGCCCAAATCCAATCATTCCCAGCTCTCACGCAGGGAGGGGTGTACGAGTAACGATGGGGGCAGCGCTTAGAAAAATATGCTTGGGCCTAAGCCCAATACCCTAACCCTAAACCAAATATTCAGTTGGACAAAACCAAATCCCTCTCCCAAACCCTAACACTGTTCACCCCAAACTACCTAGCCGTCTCCTCTCTCCTCTCCCTCACCCTCTCTCTGCAACTCGATTCCATGAAGAAAAGAAACCAAACAAAACTTCAAACGCCTCACCACGCTCAAGCGAATCAACACTATAACCTCAACCTCAGCACCCTCTCATATTCAACACAAATTAAACCCAAACCCTAACCAAACAATTTACCCTAACCGAGGCTACGCTCATCAATGGCAATGAAGATATAACAGAGGGAAGACAAACCTGGGTTAATACGAGGGGAACAAGGGATCTTTGAAGATTCCTGAGTATTTGCTGAAGCTTTGATGGCGCGAAGGACACCTCGTAGTGACGAACGACGCTAAGACCTTGATGAAGTTCTTTACAAGTCTTTGGAGCCGATGAATCTTGTACAGATCTGGGGATGTATCAGGCGCGCGTTGTTGAAAGTCGTTGATGGATCCACGAGATTCTTGATGATGACGATGAACGAAGACGCTATGATGAAGTTCTGAGTGATTTCTGGAAAAGTTGCATGAAGGTTTGAGTGACTTCAGGAATTTCCTTATGAAGATGATGAATATTCAAGCATTCTGGAAAGATCTTTGGACGAGGATGAAGGCGTTCTGGAAACCTTGAAGAACGATGAAGGTTGATTTCTGGGAATTCTTTATGAAGAATGACGAAGATAGAAGATGCTCTGGAGATTGGTTCTTGCAGTTTCCGGCGAAGTTGATGTTTCCGGCGAGGGGATGATGAAGGTGACGGAAGAGATCGAAGGAGGAAGATGAAGCTCAGAGCATTTCTGGGGATTCTGGGTGAAAAACGATCTCCGGCGAGCCGTTGCGGTGGCCGGAAGACGTTGGGGGTCACCGGCGGTGGGAGGTTATGGCGGATGCATGGCCGCCGGTGGGTTTTCTGGTGAAGTTGCGGTGAATGCTGGCGAGGTGACAAGTGGCGCAGTGGAGGTTGGGAAGGGGACGTGTGGCACGCATGCACAGAGAGAGAGAGTGTGGGGGACAGCTGGGGCGAGACGTGGCGTGATTCTGAGAGAGTCTCTGAGTTGTGGTGGGTCCTCCTGAGTGGGACGCGTGCATGCCCTCTTATAGTGACAAGTGTCACTCCTTGGCCAAAAACCTGCACAAAAAAAGCATTGGACTGACTAGATGTTGGGCCTCAAAAAAAAAGCACTCTAGCCCACACGAAAATGACCACAAAAACTGTAAAAAAACTGGATTAAAACTAAACCTGATTAATGTCTAATTAACACTAATTAATCTAATGATTAACTAATAAACTCTAAACAAAAATTAAGCCCTAATCAAATCTAGAAAGATTAAAACTCTAATTACTCTATTTAAGCCTAATTAAATCTAAAAAAAACAATTAACCTAATTAAACTCTAAAAAGTGATTAAATGTCTAATTAATTCTATATTATCCTAATTCCTTATTAAAATTCTACCATTATTTAAAACTAGTAAATCTATTTAAGACTATAATATTTCCTATATTATCTAAAACAACTATTTAATTTCTATTAACCCTAATTTGTATCATTCTATTTAATATGCTAAGAAAAATTCACTAATATTCTAAAAATGATAAAAGCTATTTAAATTCTATTAAAAATTCTACAAATGATTAAAATCTATTTAAAAGATTCTATAAAATTCTAAAAAGAGAATTAAGCTATTAAAATATTCAAAAACCTATTTAAATTCCAGAAAAAATCTATAAAGCCTATTAAAAATTCACAAAAGTCTATAAAAATCCTAAAAATGCAGATGAATGCAAATGACCGCCATAAAAGAGCGCACGAGACCAGATCGAATCGAATAGAGAGCCCCGGGCATCAGAATATCATCAAAATCATTGTGCAAGCTAAAAATCACCGAGGAGCGCACAATTTTCCCGAAAATAAAACCCTGGTGATCTGGACTGGATCTGCCATATCTGATAGACGAAAATCAAGCTGTAAACTCTGATATCCTCCGTTTGTGCACAAATATCACGCGTCTGATTTGCGAATATGAAATTAAACCACGAGTCAGATAGGAGAACCGGTTGGTCAAATTTTAGGGTGCAACAGTTTGGTCTATAGCATTGCATATCACCGCATATAAGGGCAAAATTTTCGGTTATCTATATTTAAATCCCTCCACCATGATTCCTCGAGTCTCCGTCACTCAAATCATCCGGTGTAGCTATTTAAATAGGGGCAACTGTAATACCCCAAATTTTACCCTTACGTTTAGTCAGTCGATTCGCATAGCATTTCATTTTTGCATCCATTAATCACTAACCAATCATTAAGTGCAATTTGATTTGCAGGAATTATCCCGGGGGCGTTTTGGTCGTTTCAAGCAGAGTTTGCAATGTGGGGATAAATAAGACGTCCATTTTCGAGGCTTTTTGTCTACATGGATTAATCATGTCAAGATCATGTGGCGAGTAGCATATTTCATCACAATGAGTTGAGATTTGAACTTAAAATGAGGAGAATGTTGCCAAAGCTTGGTTTGAGGAGTCACGTAATCAAGGGGATTTCAATTTGGATCTGGTTATGTTATGGGATATCATTCACTGGATCGAGGCAAAGAGGAAGTAAGTTTTAGATAATTTGGAATTTTTATCCACAAATGTTCATAAGTTATGGCTTAAAGGTGAGTTTAAATAATTTGTGAATTATTATTCATGAATGTTTAGACTTACAATTGAGAAAGCTACAATGAACATTTCATTGGATTTTTATTTCACAAATATTTAAGGTTACAAGTTTGAAAAGGAAAATTGCTTCTGAATATCTAATTTGCTCACAAGAAAAGGATGTTACAATGAATATCATAGTCTAAAAAGAAAAATCCTAAGGAATTCCAAGTGTTCTTCATGAGGCTCCTTTGAGTTTCTTCATACATCTCAATTACCTGAAAAAATAAGAAAACAAACAGAAGCAAGAAGGGGTTAGAAATTATTTTTGACACTCTCAGAACATCGTCATCATCGAGTGCCGGGAGTGGCACGACCGAAGCCGCATCCTACCCCCGTTACCGATCCGCACCATCGATGTCAGATCAAGAAATTACTGTTCTTATCAATACGGGACAGCCAAGAAAGATGAAGAGATAAAAGAAGTTCGGGCCGATAAATGATTAACTGAAAAGGGGCACGTGCCGAAAATTAGATTCTTTTTCACAGTCAAGCTAAGCACCATTCCATCAAGTAAACATGGTGTCGTCATCAAGTAAATATGTTAAATTCCAAGTTGTTTCAATCCGATACAGAGTTAAAACATCACGGCCAATTCAGATTCAGACCCAGATGCCGGTAGGTCTGAACCGCTTTCCTTCCGAAGATATCCAACACCTGAAATTCACAAAACAACATCAGAAAAATTCGGGCATAGATTGAAGCCAAAGTTCATAACAGATTTAGAAACAAGTTCAACCCCAAAAGAAAAGATTTAAGTTGAGCCAGGAAATAAGAGACCAAGGGTAGTTCAGCAAAATCAAGCCCAATTCACAATTAAGTTCAGAATACATCAGATTCGGTTCATGTTCAAAAAAACAAGAAGCCACAACAGCAACAAGGCAATAAACCAAAAGAGCAAGTTCAGTTCAAGACAAGTTCAGTGCAAGAACGATCAAACAAAGAATCCCCAAAATTGGTCAGTTGAAACTCGCCTCGAATAAGATCCCAACGGGCCAAAACTCTGAAAAATCAACAAGTAAAATAACATCAGAAAAAGTTGTCTCAAAACTTAAACAGAGCATCATAAAAAATATTCGAATCTCAACGCAGCACAACACAAATCACACCTACGAGCGAAACTATACCAGAGAAAGAAAGCAAGATAAGCTCGCATAATCAGTTACGTATCAGTTCAGAATAAATCCCGACTAAAGGTGCAAGGCACATTGGAAAAGTAAAGTGCAAAGTTTAAGGCTCAGTTAAACATCACAACCACAAAATTCACAGCCATAAACCAGTTCTGAAAAAGAAAAAGGAAGTTAATGAAGTTCGTGACAGAAAAAACCAGTTCATTCAAAGGGGAGCCCACATCTGAAAAAGCCAGAAATACAAGTCAATATAGGTTATCCAAGTCAAAGTGGATCCAGTTATCCAACGAAATCCAAATAATCAAAGCATATCCGTTTGAAATCCAAAAGGCGGAGTCCAGGCGAATCAAAGATGGAAAGTGTTCAAATCAAATCAAAAAATCACAGCAAATCATATCAGATCGAAAAATCCAATAGTAATGCAAAAGAGATATTATCCAAGCCCATTCGAAAATCAGAGAAGGATATAAAAGAACAATGTCACCTGTGTGAAACCCTAGCGAAAAAAGATCCAAAGACGACCGCGGCAGAGAACCAAGGAGTCCCATCAAAAAAACCGCGAATAAAGAGCTGAGACCATCTTCAAAGCTCGTCCTCGATTATCAACGAGGCCGTCTAGACTCAGAGGAAGCGCATCCCTCATCATCGTCGCCGTAACCGACAGAAACACCGCGAGGACGAAAAGAACCCACCGAAGGAGGTCCGCCGGCGCCGTTTCGTACAACAACGGGCAAACCCCCTTGAAGCTCAGACCATATCGTCATCATCGCTTTTCAACGCAAAACCTCGCCATCGAAGCCTTCGAAAAGTAAGACAAGGATCTGTGCTTCAATACTTAATCATGTTTTCGTGTGTGTTTCAGGATAGCTGAGAAGAATGAAGCATGCAAACGAAGAGTGACGGAAGCAAGAGCGAGATAATCGGCGCCGCGGATGCTGCAAATTTAGGGTTTAAACCCTAAAAACAGAAACGTGCCCTTTTTGTTCCTGAAGACGGACCGGGTTGGGTCCGGAGGTGATTACCGGCCCAACCCCTTTTATTTTTGTTTTTGTTTTTATAAATTGTTTTTTTAAACCTTTTATTTTTTATATAGTTAAAATTGTTTTTAAAACCTTTTACTTTTGTTTAAATATTAAAATTGTTTGTTGTTAAAAACTTTTTTTTATATTAAAATTGCTGTTAAAATAAATAGCACCAAAAGTTTCTTTAAAATAATAACTAGAAATATTTTTTAATAACAACATCAAATCTTTTTTTGGAATTAAAACTTTTTATAATTAAATTAAAACCATTTTTGAAAATTAAAACTAATCTTTTTTTCCTTTTAACTTAAATCAAAACCTTTTTCTTTAAAAACAATAAAAAAAAAAAACTTTCAACGTTGCACTCTTGTCTCATGGCCCGTCCAATTACCGTCTGACTTTGCCTACTAACGGGTGTTCATCTTTTGCAGCTCATATTGCGTTGTGTTTTTAAGTTTCATTATTATTGTAACTGCTTCTCATCTGTAACTCCGCGAACCCTAACAATCGCGCTTTAATTTCTGTCTTTAAGTTCCTGCTTGTATGGTTTAAATTATCGACATTATTCTCTATTTGCATGATCTCACACATTCATCAATTATTCTGTCACCACACACATCCGAAGATTAGGTCTAGCCGTTTGACCGCCGTGTCAATAGTCCTCAACCTCAAAACCTCAAAACTACACCCTTACAAACCCTAATTTTCCATAAATGTCTCGCCGCAGACAAAGTTACCATTTTACCCCTAGCACTAGGTCAAAGAGCCGCCGTGCTCATTTTAGGGTTTCCCGCCGCGGAATCCCTAACCTAACCCTAATTCACTTAACAATTTACAACGTAGATATTGGAGTTTCTACACTCCGCGTAAGCGTGTCCCTAAGATACGTTTATTCCCCTTGATACCTTGGCCACAATCAAGACGTTTCTAACCTCCCTTTTGAGGGGAACTACGATTACTCTGATTCCATTCCCGTAAGGATACGTAGGCACAAGATGCGATGTCTTGCCGAGTAAACTTAGAATTAACCCCTAGGTCCTTTTTAACTTTTAATCCTTTGTACATATACCTTAAGCTAATAAATAAAGCAAATAGTAAACATTTGAACAAAAGGTTCCTGTAGAGTACTACAGAAGTTTAGGGTGCTAATACCTTCCCTAAATTTAACCAACCCCCGAACCCTAGATCTTTCCCCGCATTGTGTTTACGATGCAAAATAGGTTTTCCCTCTTTTGACCTTTTCCTTCGGATAAATCAAAGAGCGGTTGTGAATTGAATTACGATTCAAATTAATTGATAATTTGATATCCTATTTCCACCGCAACACCCATCAAGAGTTGTATGAGACTTTGAAGCTAGCCAAGAAGGTTGTTCAAGTGATTAAGGGTTGATACCCTTGTCAGAGAGCTCAAGAGATCATCAGAAAGATTGGTTGAAACCAAGGGTGTGTGCCTCATAACTTGAGAGTTGTGAGAGCTCCTCATATGATTCTGGGACTATGAGGATGGAATTGAAGCTTTGAGAAAGCTTGTGAGATGTCTTGGAAGCCATCATGAAGCCTAGAGAGGTCGTTGTACAAGAATTCAGAAGATTCAGCCGTGAGTAGTGGAATTAGGGTTTGACTGGGTCAACCCTAGGTCAACTGATGATTTGGAGAGGGTTGATACCTAATCCAAGAGCCATATGATCATGGAATGATGCATTGAGATGTTATAAGGATGATTCCTAGACCAACTCATCATGATTGAGGAGTTTGAGAAGTTTTAAGCTAGGGTTTCTAAGGATTGACAATGTAAAATCTCGTAGTTTGATCCCTATCTTCAAGGCAATTTAGATCAAGATGTGATTGTCATATCATCTTCCCCACAACATGAATGTTGTAGAGCTTGTTCTTAGCTTTAATTTTAGTACTATAAGTACTTGATAGGATTTGTAGAGCTCAAGTTATGACTTTGATAAATTACAGGTCATCTGAGGTATGTGAACCTGGGTCCTTGAAAGTCACCCAACTTGCATCCAACGTTTGCCTTAGTAGGATGATTCCTATGAACTCTTGGTCAACATGAATATTGTAGAGCATCTTCTTATCTTTCTAGAGAGTACTAGAAGTCCTTGATAGGATTTGTAGAACTCAACTTATGGCTTTGACAAGTCAAGGGCATTTTGGTCATTTGGAGGTTATAGGTCATTTCAAGCATAAGGCCATATCTCCTATTTCCAAGCTTCAAATGGAAAAATCTTCAACATAAAACTTGCTTAGAATGATGTTTTAAGGCTAGTAGGGAGGTCATGAGGTGTTGAAATGGCTTTTATCAAAAAGTGATAAAAATGGCCTAAAATGGAGGCATAAGTTAAATAAGTTGAAATTGAAAATTGCAAATCACAAGTTATACATCCAAACCATGTCATGCAATAGGTCATTTTGACTCCAAATGACATTCTAAAAACAATGGTTCAGCCACAATTTTGATTTGGGGCTTAGATCATAGGGATGCCTTGGAAATGGCTTACTTGCATCTTAAGGTACCAAAGCAAAACTCAAGAAAACTCAATAAATAAGTTGGTTATGCATTGTAACACATCATAAATCTCATGCGGGGAGAATTTCAAGTCAGTTACAAAGGTCACAAGAGGCTTGGCATGAGATAGCACATAAGGAGAATTGAAATCAAAATGTCATGACATGAGAAGTTCAAATACTCATTGGATTGTCCTAGATGGTTCTAGATGATTCTAAACCACTCTATATAACATGTATAACTTGCTCAGATGCAAGGTTGGTGAGAATTGGTGCAGAGAAGAGAGAGTGAGATCAAGAATCTTCCATTGCAAGTCAAGTTTCATTTCTTCATTCTTCTTCATTTCCATTCATTCTTTCCATTCAAACACAGTCCATACATCATAGTGAAGCTGTGCAGATTGAATTGAGATCAAATCCATGGTGAATTGAAAAGTTGGTGATTGAAATTTCAAGGTGGCAAGTCAGAATCGAATTCTGAGATTGAGGCTTCCTCCATCAAAATTGTTGCAAACAATAGCAAGATTGGCATCTAGGGAAACTTTTTGAAGAGTTTCAAGGTCTGAATTGGTGGATTTCATCATCTGTTCATCAAGATTAACCAGGTTTGCAAATTCTTTCCTACACCATGTTTTAGGCATAATTAGGTTAACTTGTTAGTGTAGAAATGTTAGAGACCAATAGGAGATGGATTTTGGAGAGTTAGAAAGCAATTGGTGAAGATTGGATAGTGGACACCATTTCTGTTTGACCTTGTATCTTGCTGAATCTTGAGAGATAAGCCTAGTTTAATAGCAAGAAATGTTCAGGGAAGCATGAGGATGAGATTAGGACCTTTAATTTTGATAATTGTTAAGATTGGTTCTTGATCAATAATTTGAAGTTGCTATCGGGTTTCAAGTTTGAGGGAGATTCAATGGAATTTGAGATTATGATTGTGTTCAGCATGAAAAATGGAGCATGTTAGGGTTTTAAACTTTGAGTTTTGATGGAGAAATGGGAGAGCACGAGTTGACGAAGATGAAGCTTCATGTTCTGCATTTCCATGGTGGTTTCAGCGAACCCTAGCTGGAGGTTGAAGACAACCTCCCAGCCATCAGATCCAGCTTGACCTCTTGACCCCCGCGTGATCCAACGGCCCATGTTCAATTTCATTTTGGGAGGGAAGCCAGAAACGAGTGAAACGCACCGTTTCATTAAACGGTGGTTTCTTGGGCTTAAGTGGATCCAATGACTAATCCCACCCCCAATCAAGGCCCATGAATGATTTACACTGCATTTGGCTTCTAGTTGCACCGCTTATTTTCCATTTTCTTCATGATTTATTAATTAATTTCTGATGATGAATTGGGCCCAACGCTTATGCTATCTGAACCCCCATTCTGGGCCCATGCGTGATTTACACTGCATTGAATTACTAAATACACCACATCTCTTCATATTTCATTTTATTTTCTTCTATTTTTCATTAATATTTGAAAAATCATATCAATTTGAAAACTAAAGATTTTTTAATGGGAGTTTTTTCTCCCACTTCATATTTTTGTCAAGAAAAATATAAAATTGATACATAAAACATTTCATGCATTTTAATATTTTTTGTGTATTTTCTACTTTTATTGCATTTTATTTCTTTTATGTTGATCCATGAATTTGTAGAATTTTGTTTAGGTAGCTCCCTTAGCATTTTTAGGCCATTCTTTTTAGGATAGTTAGATATAAGTTTTAGCTTCCCCCTGGATTTATTCCATAATTTTGTGATGAATTTTAGGTTAGTTTTGATTAGATGACATTAGGTTGTGTAGAATTAGGTTAAACTTCAACATAGGTCCATAATAACATTAGAACTTTGGGTTTCTAGGTCAAGATAGCTATTGGGGCATATAAGGGTATTGAGGGTAGGTATGTAGGATCCCTTAGAGATTATATTAGGATTTAATGTAGTAGTACACTATTTTTAGATGATTTTTGTAGTTGATTGTTGTTTGTGTTGCCCTTGTGGGCTTGTATTTTATTTTGCTTTGCTTTGTGGGCTTGGAGAGCTTGGTATTGCTTGGTTTTGTTCTGAGGAGCATTGAGGAGCATAGTAGAAGACTTGAAGATGGATTGAGGAGCTTGAGGGCTTGATCTTGTTGTTTTGTTGATTGTCTTAGGGTTAGGGATTAGGAAGAGTTTAGACTTAGATAACTTCTTTCTTAAACATGGATGGTATCTTTCACCTCCATTCCTCCCTATGATTCAAAGTCCTTCCATGGTATTCACCTCTCTCCTTTGGAGGGATAAGTGATAGTACCTAGGAAGTAGAACTTTTGAGGGAACCATTCCTTTGATGTTGAACCCTTATAGGTCACCTTTGGTGGTCAACAGGCAGTTCAATATCCCCCAGCTTATCCAGTAAGTGATTTCCTCTGGTTTGATTATCTTGAGAGATGTTGAGCTTGAGTTTGAAGATGAAGACTCCATTGAAGAGTGTAGAAGAGGATGGATCCTTGAGCATTTCTGTTCCAGCCGAAGCTTGAAGAGCAACAAGAGCAAGTTGATACTTGAAGATCCCTGGTGATTGATAGTGAAGCCTGAAGGTGGAGCTGATCAAGAAGCTGAAGCTTAAAGGAGAAGATAAGTTGAAACTTATGTTGAAGGGTTGAAACCTGGAAAAGCAAATTGATATTTGTCAAGAGTGATTGAAGTCTGAAGACTGAGTTGCTGCTAGAAGAGATGAAGCTTGAAGTTGAGAGAGGAGTTGCTTTCTTCTTTGTTTTCTTTTCTGTATTGGCATGTTTTGTTTGACTTGTTTGATGCATTAGAATAAGTCCATATCTAGAATAAGTAGAATCTAGGAGCATGATTGCACTAGAGGTTGAGTTGCTCCCTCTGCTTGTATTGTTACTGTGTGGCTTTGCTTGTGGGTATTCGGTAGAGCCCAGCTCCCTTGCCCATGTGGTTTGTTTGCCTGATGGCATTTCATTTCATTTTATCTGTATGATTGCAGTTTACTGTTTTTGCTTGATAGCATGATGTTTATACTTCAGTATGATTACTGTTATCCATTCTGGCTTGAGGTTGAGATGAGCTTGTGGAGGCTGAAGCCCCACACACATTTCCTCCCTCACTTGCATTGCATGCATTTTACTGTTAAGCTGATGCTTTGTCTGTTTTGGTGTATCATTGACATGATCCCTTAGGACTCTCATTTCCTTTGACAAGGAATTGATGATAGAACTTTAGGTTGAAACCTATGCATGACAACTTCTAGGAGTTCCCTGTTCAAACCTCAACCATAGGATGAATCCATGGCATGACAACAGTAGGACTTGATAGTCTCCCTCCTAGTTGGGCCTGTTCTCTTCTCATCTCAAAACAACATAAGATACAGTAATCATGAATGATTTCTTTCGTACGTTACGAGCCTTAAGCTATCTGAGAGAGGATTGTGGGAGAGTTTCTTTTCCACAGTCTGGATGTTTAGTATGGTACCCTTTGGGTGACATGCGACGCATTCACTCTCAGGTCATAGTCTCTAGTGCGATTGAAATCGCAAACACAATAAAAAACACTTCTTTCGTAAAAGACAGGAAATAAACTGTAGTTTCCCGAACTACGTGAGCTCTGATCTCTCATACCTGTTGAGAGTACGTAGACACAATACTGATGTATTGGCGAGCTACCTTCCCCTATAACCCGTCGTAGGCCGAACTACGTTGACTCTGATTTCTCGTTCTCTGATGAGAATACGTAGGCATAAAGTGCGACGCTTTGCTGAGTCATTTTCTTTTCTGTTTAAGCCAGCCTTGATAGGTAGATAGAATAAAACCAACCCGTCCAAGTAAACACAACAAGCGAGGATCCCGTCGAGTACGACGGATGTGAGGGGTGCTAATACCTTCCCCTTACGTAACCGACTCCCGAACCCAGACAATGGTTGCGACGACCTTGTCTTACCCTTTTTTCGTCAGGTTTTTCCGATCGTTTCCTTTCCAGCTTCGAGGGATAAATAACGAAAGGTGGCGACTCTTCTGTTGTGCCGACACCTTATTTTCGCGCAAGCGACAGTATGCACCAATGTTAATACTCTGATTGATGCACCATTTTTATTAATTCAATTATTCTCTTAAATAATTCCTTTTAACCTTGATGTAATATTGTAATTTTTCATGTATGGACCTTGTATTGGAGCGGCTTGTCAGAGACCTACTTCGCAGACTGGTATGCACTATTAAAAAGGTTAGGCTTAGTCTAGTCTGTAATATGATTTTTAATAGATAAATCATATATATTTGTTGTTTTTGTTGTTGTTGTTGTTTGTTTTGTTGTGCTTGTTATTGTTGCAATTTATTGTTGTTGTTGTTGTTGTTGTTGTTGTTGTTGTTGTTCTTGTTGTCGTTGTTGTTGTTATTGGTTGTTGTGCTTGTTGTCTATTTTTGTGCTTCTTGTTGTTGTGCTTCTTGTTGGTGTTATTGTTGTTCTGTTTGTTGTTGTTGTTCTGTTTGTTGTTGTTGTACTTGTTGTTGATTATTTTGTTGCTTGTAGTTGTTGTTGTTGCTTGTTGTTGTTGTTGTAGTTGTTAATCCAAACGAAAATTTATACTATTTTCTTAACGAGTAACTAATTAAAAAATTATATACTATTCTGATATGCCAATTGTAAAATTGTTGTTGCCTAAAATCCACCTCGACCTTTTTTGGA
>OZ012741.1:386335935-386415646 GCA_963859935.3 Lathyrus sativus
TAATTAACCCTTAAAAAAATTTTTTATTTAATTAAAACGGACTAATATTTTTAATTAATCCATTTTTATTTAAATCAACTTTTAACTTACATTTTATTTAATAAATCTCATTTTATTAAGTAAGATATTTTTCTTTCACCATTAATTTATTTAATAATAAGATAATTAATTTATTTAATAATAAGGTAATAATTTATTTATTTTTTTCTAAAATAAGACAAGGATGATATTTTCATATAACTCAAATAATTTGTATTTATTTAATAATATTAACTAAAAAAACCTATTTCGTAGTCAATTTATAACAATTAATAAAACTTTTTTCTCACTTGCTACAATTTATTTTATTTGAATAAATCTTCATTTAATTGAAATTATCCTACCTAAAATATAATTAATTTATAATCTAATCTAAAATAAAAACTAGTAATAATTTAATTTAACCTTTCCTTAAAATCAACCGATTAAAATAAATCAACTCAATCCAATCGAGCACGCTTCCGTCTCCACTCGAATATTCACAATTCACACTTTCACTCACTTAGCGCTTTCATGCGTGTGTATGTTTATTCTATCTATTCTATTTCTTTCCGCAATTTACATTACCGCAATTTACTTTTATCGCATTGCATTGCGTCCAAAGGAAGAACCTACACATGACCTAACACTTGTGTGTAGTGCATCTCATTTTGCATCATACTCCCCTATGATCCTTGATCCCATTCAAGTCGATCTCTTAAGATAGATCCTACCCTATAGGAAGGACTGTTGTCTTTTTTATTTTACAACTTAGAAACAAACTATTCAATAATACAAATTATTCAAACATTAGAGAATAAGATATTAATCATCTTAAGCGAGATAAAACTCTTACCCCATAACAATTCAATAAATCAATTCGTAGGGACTTTGCCTTAAGAGAGATAGAGGCGTACTTATTGACAATCTGAGTAATTGAGCCCTTCTCTTAAGACGATGCAAAGACTATTTTCCTACAACGTTGTGGTGGTTTAAATCAAAGTAATCTCCCTTAAAATGACAACTCATCTTTTCTCCTAAACTCAATCAACCAACTACTCTAAACCCGTATGAACTTTGACCACAGTCAAAGAACTCCTCAAACCCTTTAGGGGAACTACAGATACTCTGATTCCACTCCTGTAAGGATATGTAGGCATAAGATGCGATATCTTATCGAGTATACTTAGAAATAAACCCCTAGGTCTTTTAACCATTAAGTAGATAAACCTTAGCAATAAACAAACATAAAACAAGAGGTTCCTGTAGAGTACTACAGAAACTTAGGATGCTAGCACCTTCCCTAAGTTTAACCAACCCCGGAACCTATAACTATCTAGCTTGCATTTGCATTACATTGTGGGAATTTCGATCTTTATCCCTTCCTTTGGACAAATCAAAATTCTGTTACAAATGAATAAGATTCAAACTAATCAATATTTTGGTATCCAAATTTCACCGCGACAGGTATGCACCAATGTTAATACTTTGATTGATGCACCATTTTTATTATTTCGATTATTCTCTTAAATAATTCATTTTAACCGGTGATGTAATATTGTAATTTTTCATTTATGGACCTTGTATTGGAGAGGCTTGTCAGAGACCTACGTCGCAAACTGGTATGCACTATTGAAACGTTCAGGCTTAGTCTAGTCTTTAATATGATTTTTAATAGATAAATCTTATATATTTTTTGTTTTTGTTGTTGTTGTTGTGCTTGTTATTGTTGCAATTTATTTTTGTTGTTGTTGTGCTTGTTATCATTGTTTTGTTATTGGTTGTTGTGCTTGTTGTCTATTTTTATCCTTCTTATTGTTGTGCTTGTTGTTGATGTTATTGTTGTTGTGTTTGTTGTTGTTGTACTTGTTGTTGATTATTTTTATGCTTGTAGTTATTTTTGTTGCTTATTGTTGTTGTTGTAGTTGATCATCCAGAAGAAAATTTATACTATTTTCTTAATGAGTAATTAATTAAAAAATCATATACTATTCTGATATGCCAATTGTAAAACTGTTGTTACCTAAAATCTACCCCGGCCTTTATTGGAGGGGCTTACAAGGGACCTAGGTCGAAGACTATTATGCAACAATTTTATTTCTTTGATTGTTCTCTTAAATAACTCGTTTTAACTTTTATGTATTTTTATAATTTTTCATATATGGATCTTGTGTTGGAGATGCTTGTAAGGGACCTCCGTCGCACACTGGTGTGCACCATTATCTTTAATCTTGATGTAATATTGGAATTTTTCATGTATGGACCTTGTATTGGAGAGGCTTGTCAGAGACCTACGTCGCAGACTAATATGCACTATTTAAAAGTTCCGGCCTAGTCTAGTCTTTAATATGATTTTTAATAGATAAATCTTATATATTTTTTTTTTGTTATTGTTGTTTGTTGTTGTTGTGCTTGTTATTGTTGCAATTTATTGTTGTTGTTGTTGTTGTTGTTGTTGTGCTTGTTGCCGTTGTTGTTGTTATTGGTTGTTGTGCTTGTTTTCTATTTTGGTGCTTCTTGTTGTTGTGCTTCTTGTTGATGTTATTGTTGTTCTGTTTGTTGTTGTGCTTGTTGTTGATTATTTTTGTGCTTGTTGTTGATTATTTTTGTGCTTGTAGTTGTTGTTTTTGCTTGTTGTTGTTGTTGTGGTTGTAAACCCAGACAAAAATTTATACTATTTTCTTAACGAGTAATTAATTAAAAAATTATATACTCTTCTTATATACCAATTGTAAAACTGTTGTTACCTAAAATCCACCTCGACCTTTATTGGAGAGGCTTGCAAGGGACCTCGGTCGAAGACTATTATGCAACAATTTTATTTCTTTGATTGTTCTCTTAAATAATTCGTTTTATATTTTATGTATTTTTGTAATTTTTCATATATAGATCTTGTGTTGGAGATGCTTGTAAGGGACCTCCGTCGCACACTGGTATGCACCATTGTTGTCACTCTGATTGATGAACCATTGTTATTACTTCGATAGTTCACTTAAATAAATCATTTTAACTTTTACGTAGCCTTTTAATTTTTCATATATGGATCTTGTATTGAAGAGGCTTGCTAGGGACTTACGTCGAAGACTGGTATGCACCAATGTTAATACTTTGATTGATGCACCATTATTATTATTTCAATTATTCTCTTAAATAATTCTTTTTAACCTTGATGTAATATTGTAATTTTTCATGTATGGACCTTGTATTGGAGAGGCTTGTCAGAGACCTACGCCGCAGACTGGTATGCCCTATTGAAAAGGTCAGGCTTAGTCTTGTCTTCAAAATGATTTTTAATAGATAAATCTTATATATTTTTCGTTTTTGTTTTTATTGTTGTTTGTTGTTGTTGTGCTTGTTATTGTTGCAATTTATTGTTGTTGTGCTTGTTGTCGCTGTTGTTGTTATTGGTTGTTGTGCTTGTTGTCTATTTTTAAGCTTCTTGTTGTTGTGCTTGTAATTGATGTTATTATTGTTCTGTTTCTTGTTGCTATGCTTGTTGTTGATTATTATTGTGCTTGTAGTTGTTGTTGTTGTTTGTTGTTGTCGTTGTAGTTGTTAATCCAATCGAAAATTTATACTATTTTCTTAACGAGTAATTAATTAAAAAATTATATACTATTCTGATATGCTAATTGTAAAACTTTTGTTACCTAAAATCCACCTCGGCCTTTATTGGAGAGGCTTGCAAGGGACCTAGGTCCCAGACTTTTATGCAACAATTTTATTTCTTTGATTGTTCTCTTAAATAATTCGTTTTAACTTTTATGTATCTTTGTAATTTTTCATATAAGGATCTTGTGTTGGAGATGCTTGAAAGGGACCTCCGTCGCACACTGGTACGCACAATTGTTTTGACTTCGATTGATGAACCATTGTTATTACTTCGATTGTTCACTTAAATAATTCGTTTTAACTTTTATGTAACCTTTTAATTTTTCATATATGGATCTTGTATTGGAGAGGCTTGCTAGGGACTTACGTCGCAGACTGGTATGCACCAATGTTAATACTTCGACTGATGCATCATTTTTATTATTTTGATTATTCTCTTAAATAATTCATTTTAATCTTGATGTAATATTGTAATTTTTCATGTATCGACCTTGTATTGAAAAGGCTTGTAAGAGACCTACGTCGCAGACTGGTATGCACTATTAAAAAGGTCAGACTTAGTCGAGTCTTTAAAACGATTTTTAATAGATAAATCTTTTATATTTGTCGTTTTTGTTGTTGTTGTTGTTGTTTGTTGTTGTGCTTGTTATTGTTGCAATTTATTGTTGTTGTTGTTGTTGCGCTTGTTGTCGTTGTTGTTGTTATTGGTTGTTGTGCTTGCTATCTATTTTTGTGCTTCTTGTTGTTGTGCTTGTTGTTGATGTTATTGTTGTTCTGTTTCTTGTTGTTGTGCTTGTTGTTGATTATTTTTGTGCTTGTAGTTGTTGTTGTTGTTGTTTGTTGTTGTTCCAGACGAAATTTTATACTATTTTCTTAACGACTAATTAATTAAAAATCCACCTCGACCTTTATTGGAGAGGCTTGCAAGAGACCTAGGTCGCAGACTATTATGCAACAACTTTATTTCTATGATTTTTCTCTTAAATAATTCGTTTTAACTTTTATGTATCTTCGTAATTTTTCATATATTGATCTTGTTTTGGAGATGCTTGTAAGGGACCTCCGTCGCACACTGGTATGCACCTTTGTTTTTACTTCGATTGATGAAGAATTGTTATTACTTTGATTGTTCACTTAAATAATTCGTTTTAACTTTTATGTAACCTTGTAATTTTTCATATATGGATCTTGTCTTGGAGAGGCTTGTTAGGGACTTACGTCGCAGACTGGTATGCACCAATGTGAATACTTTGATTGATGCACCATTTTTATTATTTCGATCATTCTCTTAAATAATTCTTTTTAACCTTGATGTAATATTGTAATTTTTCATGTATGGACCTTGTATTGGAGTGATTTGTCAGAGACCTACGTCGAAGACTGGTATGCACTATTGAAAACATAAGTCTTAGTTTAGTCTTTAATATGATTTTTAATAGAAAAAATCATATATATTTGTTGTTTTTTTCTTGTTGTTTGTTGTTGTTGTGCTTGTTATTCTTCCAATTTATTGTTGTTGTTGTTGTTGTCCTTGTTGTCGTTATTGGTTGTTTTGCTTGTTGTCTATTTTGGTGCTTCTTATTGATGTTATTTTTGTTTTGTTTGTTGTTGTTGTGCTTGTTGTTGATTATTTATTTGCTTGTAGTTGTTGTTTTTGCTTGGTGTTGTTGTAGTTGTAAATCCAGACGAAAATTTATACTATCTTCTTAACGAGTAATTAAATAAAAAATTATATAGTATTCTGATATGCCAATTGTAAAACTGTTGTTACCTAAAATCCACCTCGACCTTTATTAGAGAGGCTTGCAAGGGACCTAGGTCGCAGACTATTATGCAACAATTCTATTCCTATGATTGTTCTCTTAAATAATCCGTTTTAACTTTTATGTATCTTTGTAATTTTTGATATATGGATCTTGTTTTGGAGATTCTTGTGTGGGACCTTCGTCGCACACTGGTATGCACCTTTGTTTTTACTTCAATTGATGAACCATTGTTATTACTTCAATTGTTCACTTAAATAATTCGTTTTAACTTTTATGTAACCTTGTAATTTTTCATATATGGATCTTATATTGGAGAAGCTTGCTAGGGACTTACGTCGCAGACTGGTATGCACCAATGTGAATACTTTGATTGATGCGCCATTTTTATTATTTCGATTATTCTCTTAAATAATTATTTTTAACCTTGATGTAATATTGTAATTTTTCATGTATGGACCTTGTATTGTAGAGGCTTGTCAGAGACCTACGTCGCAGACTGGTATGCACTATTGAAAAGGTAAGTCTTAGTTTAGTCTTTAATATGATTTTTAATAGAAAAATCATATATATTTGTTGTTTTTTTTCTTGTTGTTTGTTGTTGTTGTGCTTGTTATTCTTGCAATTTATTGTTGTTGTTGTTGTTGTTGTGCTTGTTGTCGTTGTTGTTGTTATTGGTTGTTGTGCTTGTTGTCTATTTTGGTGCTTCTTGTTGATGTTATTGTTGTTCTGTTTGTTGTTGTTGTGCTTGTTGTGGATTATTTATGTGCTTGTAGTTGTTGTTTTTGCTTATTGTTTTTGTTGTTGTAGTTGTAAATCCAGACGGAAATTTATACTATTTTCTTAACGAGTAATTAATTAAAAAATTATAAACTATTCTGATATGCCAATTGTAAAACTGTTACCTAAAATCCACCTCGTCCTTTATTGGAGAGGCTTGCAAGGGACCTAGGTCGTAGACTATTATGCAACAATTGTATTTCTATGATTGTTCTCTTAAATAATTCGTTTTAACTTTTATGTATCTTTGTAATTTTTCGTATATTGATCTTGTTTTGGAGATGCTTGTAAGGGACCTCCGTCGCACACTGGTATGCACCATTGTTTTTACTTCAATTGATGAACCATTGTTATTACTTCGATTGTTCACTTAAATAATTTGTTTTAACTTTTATGTAACCTTTTAATTTTTCATATATGGATCTTGTTGTGGAAAGGCTTGCTAGGACGTATGTCGCAGACTGGTATGCACCATTGTTAATACTTGGATTGATGCATCATTTTTATTATTTCGATTATTCTCTTAAATAATTCTTTTTAACCTTGATGTAATATTGTAATTTTTCGTGTATGGTCCTTGTTTTGGAGAGGCTTGTCAGAGACCTACGTCGCAAACTGGTATGCACTATTGAAAATGTCATGCTTAGTCTAGTCTTTAATATGATTTTTAATGGATAAATCTTATATATTTATCGCATTTGTTGTTGTTGTTTGTTGTTGTTGTGCTTGTTATTGTTGCAATTTAATGTTGTTGTTTTGTTGTTGTTGTGCTTGTTGTCGTTGTTGTTGTTATTTGTTGTTTATTTTGGGCTTCTTGTTGATGTTATTGTTGTTCTGTTTCTTATTGTTGTGCTTGTTGTTGATTATTTATGTGCTTGTAGTTGTTGTTTTTTCTTGTTGTTGTTGTTGTAGTTGTAAATCCAGACGAAAATTTATACTCTTTTCTTAACGAGTAATTAATTATATACTATTCTGATATGCCAATTGTAAAATTGTTGTTACCTAAAATCCACCTCGACCTTTATTGGAGAGGCCTGCAAGGGACCTAGGTAGCTGACTATTATGCATTAATTTTATTTCTTTGATTGTTCTCTTAAATAATTTGTTTTAACTTTTATGTATCTTTGTAATTATTCATATATGGATCTTGCTTTGGAGATGCTTGTAAGGGACCTCCGTCGCACACTGGTATGCACAATTGCTTTTACTTCGATTGATGAACCATTATTATTACTTTGATTGTTCACTTAAATAATTCGTTTTAACTTTTATGTAACCTTGTAATTTTTCATATCTGGATCTTGTATTGGAGAGGCTTGCTAGGGACTTACGTCGCAGACTGGTCTGCACCAATGTTAATACTTCGATTGATGCACCATTTTTATTATTTCGATTATTCTCTTAAATAGTTCCTTATAACCTTGATGTAATATTGTAATTTTTCATCTATGGACCTTGTATTGGAGAGACTTGTCAAAGACCTACGTCGCAGACTGATATGCACTATTGAAAAAGTAAGTCTTAGTCTAGTCTTTAATATGATTTTTAATAGAAAAATCATAAATATTTGTTGTTTTTGTTCTTGTTTTTTGTTGTTGTTGTGCTTGTTATTCTTGCAATTTATTGTTGTTGTTGTTGTTGTTGTTGTGCTTGTTGTCGTTGTTGTTGTTGTTATTGTTTCTTGTGCTTGTTGTCTATTTTGGTGCTTCTTGTTGATGTTATTGATGTTCTGTTTGTTGTTGTTGTGCTTGTTGTTGATTATTTATGTGCTTGTACTTGTTTTTGCTTGTTGTTGTTGTAGTTGTAAATCCAGACAAAAATTTATACTATATTCTTAACGAGTAATTAATTAAAAAATTATATACTATTATGATATGCCAATTGTAAACTTGTTGTTACCTAAAATCCACCTCGACCTTTATTGGAGAGGCTTGCAAGGGACCTAGGTCGCAGACTATTAAGCAACAATTTTATTATTTTGATTGTTCTATTAAATAATTCGTTTTAACTTTTATGTATCTTTGTAATTTTTCATATATGGATCGTGTTTTGGAGATGTTTGTAAGGGACCTCCGTCGCACATTGGTGTGCACCATTGTTTTTACTTCGATTGATGAACCATTGTTATTACTTTGATTGTTCACTTAAATAATTCGTTTTAACTTTTATGTAACCTTGTAATTTTTCATATATGGATCTTGTAATGGAGAGGCTTGCTAGGGACTTATATCGCAGATTGGTATGCACCAATGTTAATACATCGATTGATGCACCATGTTTATTATTTCGATTATTCTCTTAAATAATTCATTTTAATATTGATGTAATATTGTAATTTTTCATGTGTGGACCTTGTATTGGAGAGGCTTGTCAAAGACCTAAGTCGCAGACTGGTATGCAATGTTGAAAAGGTCAGGCTTAGTCTAGTCTTTAATACAATTTTTAATAGATAAATCTTATATATTTGTCGCTTTTGTTGTTGTTGTTTGTTGTTGTTGTGCTTGTTATTGTTGCAATTTACTATTGTTGTTTTGTTGTTGTTGTGCTTGTTGTCGTTGTTGTTGTTATTGCTTGTTGTTTATTTTGGGCTTCTTGTTGATGTTATTGTTGATCTGTTTGTTATTGTTGTGCTTGTTGTTGATTATTTATGTGCTTGTAGTTGTTGTTGTAGTTGTAAATCCAGAAGAAAATATATATTATTTTCTTAACGAGTAATTAATTAAAAAATTATATACTATTCTGATATGCCAATTGTAAAACTGTTGTTCCCAAAAATCTACCTCGACCTTTATTGGAGAGGCTTGCAAGGGACCTAGGTCGCTGACTATTATGCATCAATTTTATTTCTTTGATTGTTCTCTTAAATAATTCGTTTTAACTCTTATGTATCTTTGTAATTTATCATATATGGATCTTGTGTTGGAGATGCTTGTAAGGGACCTCCGTCGCACAATGGTATGCACAATTTTTTTTACTTCGATTGATGAACCATTGTTATTACTTTGATTGTTCACTTAAACAATTCGTTTTAACTTTTATGTAACCATGTAATTTTTCATATCTGGATCTTGTATTGGAGAGGCTTGCTAGGGACTTACGTTGCAGACTTGTCTGCACCAATGTTAATACTTCGATTGATGCATCATTTTTATTATTTCGATTATTCTCTTAAATAGTTCTTTTTAACCTTGATGTAATATTGTAATTTTTCATGTATGGACCTTGTATTGGAGAGGCTTGTCAGAGACCTACGTCACAGACTGGTATGCACTATTGAAAAGGTAAGGCTTAGTCTAGTCTTTAATATGATTTTTAATAGAAAAATCTTAAATATTTGTTGTTTTTTTCTTGTTGTTTGTTGTTGTTGTGCTTGTTATTCTTGCAATTTACTATTGTTGTTGTTCTTGTTGTTGTTGTGCTTGTTGTCGTTGTTGTTGTTATTGGTTGTTGTGCTTGTTGTCTATTTTGGTGCTTCTTGTTGATGTTATTGTTGTTCTGTTTGTTGTTGTTGTGCTTGTTGTTGACTATTTTTGTGCTTGTAGTTGTTGTTTTTGCTTGTTGTTATTGTTGTAGTTGTAAATCCAGACGAAAATTTATATATTTTCTCTACGAGTAATTAATTAAAAAATTATATACACTTCTGATATGCCAATTGTAAAACTGTTGTTACCTAAAATCCACCTCGACCTTTTTTGGAGAGACATTCAAGGGACCTAGTTCGCAGACTATTATGCAACAATTTTATTTCTTTGATTGTTCTATTATATAATTCGTTTTAACTTTTCTGTATCTTTGTAATTTTTCATATACGGATCGTGTTTTGGAGATGCTTGTAAGGGAACTCCGTCGCACATTGCTATGCACCATTGTTTTTACTTCGATTGATGAACCATTGTTATTACTTTGATTGTTCACTTAAATAATTAGTTTTAACTTTTATGTAACCTTGTAATTTTTCATATATGGATCTTGTAATGGAGAAGCTTGCTAGGGACTTATATCGCAGATTGGTATGCATCAATGCTAATACTTTGATTGATGCACCATTTTTATTATTTCGATTACTCTCTTAAATAATACATTTTAATATTGATGTAATATAGTAATTTTTCATGTATGGACCTTGTATTGGAGAGGCTTGTCGGAGACCTACGTCGCAGACTGGTATGCAATGTTGAAAAGGTCAGGCTTAGTCTAGTCTTTAATACAATTTTTAATAGATAAATCTTATATATTTGTCGCTTTTGTTGTTGTTGTTTGTTGTTGTTGTGCTTGTTATTGTTGCAATTTACTATTGTTGTTTTGTTGTTGTTGTGCTTGTTGTCGTTGTTGTTGTTATTGCTTGTTGTTTATTATGGGCTTCTTGTTGATGTTATTGTTGCTCTGTTTGTTATTGTTATGCTTGTTGTTGATTATTTATGTGCTTGTAGTTTTTGTTTTTTCTTGTTGCTGTTGTTGTAGTTGTAAATCCAGACGAAAATTTATACTATTTTCTTAACGAGTAATTAATTAATAAATTATATACTATTCTGATATGCCAATTGTAAAACTGTTGTTACCTAAAATCCACCTCGACCTTTATTGGAGAGGCTTGCAAGGGAGCTAGGTCGCAGACTATTATGCATCAATTTTATTTCTTTGATTGTTGTCTTAAATAATTCATTTTAACATTTATGTATCTTTGTAATTATTCATATATGGATATTGTGTTGGAGATGCTTGTAAGGGACCCCCGTCGAACACAGGTATGCACCATTGTTTTTACTTCGATTGATGAACCATTGTTATTACTTCGATTGTTCACTTAAATAAGTCGTTTTAACTTTTTTGTAACCTTGTAACTTTTCACATATGGATATTGTATTGGAGAGGCTTGCTAGGGACTTACGTTGAAGATTGGTATGCACCAATGTTAATACTTTGATTGATGAACCATTTTTATTATTTCGATTATTCTCTTAAATAATTCATTTTAACCTTGATGTAATATTGTAATTTTTCATGTATGGACCTTGTATTGTAGAGGCTTGTCAGAGACCTACGTCGCAGACTAGTATGCACTATTGAAAAGGTAAGGCTTAGTCTAGTATTTAATATGATTTTTAATAGAAAAATCTTATATATTTGTTGTTTTTGTTCTTGTTGTTTGTTGTTGTTGTGCTTGTTATTGTTGCAATTTATTGTTGTTGTTGTTGTTGTTGTCGTTGTCGTTGTTAATTGTTGTTGTGCTTGTTGTCTATTTTGGTGCTTCTTGTTTTTGTACTTCTTGTTAATGTTATTGTTGTTCTGTGTGTTGTTGTTTTGCTTGTTGTTGATTATATTTGTCCTTGTAGTTATTGTTTTTTCTTGTCGTTGTTGTTGTTGCTTGTAGTTGTTAATCCAGACGAAAATTTATACTATTTTCTTAACGAGTAATTAATTAAAAAATTATATACTATTTTGATATGCCAATTGTAAAACTGTCGTTACCTAAAATCCACCTCGACCTTTATTAGAGAGGCTTGCAAGGGAGCTAGGTCGCAGACTATTATGCAACAATTTTATTTCTTTGATTGTTGTCTTAAATAATTCATTTTAACTTTTATGTACCTTTGTAATTTTTCATATATGGATCTTGTGTTGGAGGTACTTGTAAGGGACCTCCGTCGCACACTGGTATGCACCATTGTTTTTACTTTGATTGCTGAACCATTGTTATTACTTTGATTGTTCACTTCAATAATTCATTTTAAATTTTATGTAACCTTGTAATTTTTCTTATATGGATCTTGTATTGGAGAGGCCTGTTAGGGACTTACGTCATAGACTGGTATGCACCAATGTTAATACTTCGATTGATGCACCATTTTTATTATTTCGATTATTCTCTTAAATAATTCATTTTAATCTTGATGTAATGTTGTAATTTTTAATGTATGGACCTTGTATTGGAGAAGCTTGTCTGAGACCTACGTCGCAGACTGGTATGCACTATTGAAAAGGTCAGGCTTAGTCTAGTCTTTAATATGATTTTTAATAGATAAATCAGATATATTTGTTGTTTTTGTTTTTGTTGTTTGTTGTTGTTGTGCGAGTTATTGTTGCAATTTATTCTTGTTGTTGTTATTGTGCTTGTTGTCGTTGTTGTTGTTGTTGTTGGTTGTTGTGCTTGTGGTCGATTTTTGTGCTTCTTGTTGTTGTGCTTGTTGTCGATGTTATTATTGTTCTATTTGTTGTTGTTGTGCTTGTTGTTGATTAATTTTGTGCTTGTAGTTGTTGTTGTTGATTTTTGTTGTTGTTGTTGTTGTTGTTGTTAATCCAAACGAAAATATATACTATTTTCTTAATGAGTAATTAATTAAAAAATTATATACTATTCTGATATGCCATTTGTAAAACTATTGTTACCTAAAAATACCTCGACCTTTATTGGAGAGGCTTGTAAGGGACCTAAAAATACCTTGATCTTTGTAATTTTTCATATATGTGATCGCGACTTTCTATGTCTAATACAACTAACTGCAAGTGCACAGTCTATCGCGTAGTAATAATAGATATCGATCCCACAGGGACTCGTAATCAAACTAGTGTTCTCGGGAGTTACTATGTTTAGCTAGGTAGAATATGTTTAAGGGAATAAGATTGTCACTAAAAGGGAACTAATTAAATCGATACGTAGTAATTGTGTTCTTCAGGGATTTGATAAGTTATGGTGTATGAAATAATTTTCAAAGTTTATTCAAGCAGAAAATGGAGATTTGAAAACTCTCGCCTCACGATGGTTATTGACGCTAATCATAATCCTAAGGGCCAAACGTACACTTTCGTATCCCGTTCGGGGTTAAAATTATTTTTTGGAAATCTCTAAGTTCTAATTCATTTTAAAGTGCTTTCGCTATTATTAAAACAAATGCCTAGTGTTTACTATCTGACCTTACCGCAGCTTTCGCTTGTTGGTTCGTATCTTAATTAATTTCCCACTTTCGTGGCAAAACTACTTTTAAATAAGTTCTCGCTTTCGCGACGAAGTTTATTCCGTGAATCAATTTTAAACACTCAGACCATAGATTACTTTTGTGAAAAGAAAGTTTTCCAACCAGTGGTTATCAAATCCCATTCGAATTATTACTACATATCGATTACCTAAGTTTAGCTAGACATGGATTTGGGAAAGATAAAATATAAATAAGAATAATAACTAATAATTTGCATTATAATAAAACTGAAGTCGATCAAAATGAAAACCTGTAAATATGCCAATTGGCCTTTGGGCAGATCCTCCACAGATGTTGGCAGGATTCTGGTCTTTAGTGCCAATTTGATCGTACAGTACAATAGAAATTACAGAAGAGTGGAAATGGGAATAAGGAAAGGTAAAGAGAAACAAATGAGAATAAAACTGGAAAATAATGCTCTGGAAAGTAAATTCGGCAGCACTTCGTGGTATGAATGCAGCACCCTTTCTGAAGTCCCCTGCTTCCCTTTTTATAGAAGTGGAATCCCAACGGTTATCTCTGAAGATGATGGACCTTGAGGCAGATAATTTAGGGAGTAGTGGTCCACTCTGTGGGAATTGGAACTGTTTCTTTGACGTGTAATCTGAGTGGGGCGTTTTTGCCTGCATGACGGTCGTCACAAGGTGTGACGGTCGTCACCCGTGTGACGGTCGTCATGGATCTGTGACGGTCGTCACATCAGCAAAAACAGCTTGCTGCGCTTTTCATTGCGTTTTCACTCCTTTTTCGTCCATATTTCATCTGAGATTGCTTCTTTTCTTCATGTTGCCTTGTTTAGACATGATCGTTGAATACCTGCAAAACATCAGACAAATACACGGAAATAACCCGAAATCGGATCGAAAACGGTTAGACTTTAGTTGGATTATGCATGAAAATATCTATATGATTTCGTGTTATCAAACTCCCCTAAACTTGAATCTTTGCTTGTCCTCAAGTAAAACATGGAAAAGTCGGCAAGCACGAGGCAGCTTCTTCGTTCGCAGAGTTTGGAAAAACCGGGATTCTTGGTAGGAACAAGATGAGTATCATGACGACACTGGACTACAAGTCTTCGGAGGTCTCCTTTTTATGCAGATCGGTCTTAGTCATGCTACTGTAGCTCGGTGTCAAGGTTCTCGCGGCAAGTTCACCCTGTTTGTTCTAGCGCAATCACATTAAGCCCGTTGTCCGCACACTTTCATGGCAAGTCGACCTGTTAGTGAATATGATCTCATCTCTATTTTTGATCTTCTTCATTGATCATAAGTTTATGTCATTGATTTTCAATGAGTTTTTCGTGCCGTTGGGCTAAATGCTCGGGTGAGGAGCACCTAACTTAGAAGGAAACGTATCTTATATTCTTGGGCTTTTTAGCTCTCTTTTCATGATTTTTCATCTTTTTGGAGATCATACACTTATTTGCATCGATCGCTCGCTTAGAAGTGTTTTTAGGATGGTGCTGACTGCTAGTATAAACTACTTGGGGTTGAGTTTTGATCGCGACTTTCTATGTCTAATACAACTAACTGCAAGTGCACAGTCTATCGCGTAGTAATAAAAGATATCCATCCCACAGGGACTCGTAATCAAACTAGTGTTCTCGGGAGTTACTATGTTTAGCTAGGTAGAATATGTTTTAAGGGGATAAGATTGTCACTAAAAGAGGGAACTAAGATTACTATTTAGATTTTAATTAATTGAATCGATACGCAGTAATTGTGTTCTTCAGGGATTTGATAAGTTACTGGTGTATGAAATAGTTTTCGCAGTTTATTTAAGCAGAAAATGGAGATTTGAAGACTCTCGTCTCACAATGGTTATTGACGCTAATCGTAATCCTAAGGGCCAAACGTACACTTTCGTATTCCGTTCTGGGTTAAAATTACTTTTTGGAAATCTCTAAATTCTAATTCATTTTAAAGTGCTTTCGCTGTTATTAAAACAAATGCCTAGTGTTTACTATTTGACCTTACCGCAGCTTTCGCTTGTTGGTTCGTATCTTAATTAATTTCCCACTTTCGTGGCAAAACTACTTTTAAATAAAGTCTCGCTTTCGCGACGAAGTTTATTTCGTAAATCAATTTTAAACACTTAGACCATAAATTACTTTTGTGAAAAGAAAGTTTTCAAACAAGAGTTATCAAATCCCATTCGAATTATCACTACATATCGATTGCCTAAGTTTAGCTAGACATGGAATTGGGAAGAATAAAACATAAATAATAATAGTAAATAATAAATTGCATTATGATAAAACAGAAGTCGATCAAAATGAAAACCTGTAAATAATGCCAATTGGCCTTTGGGCAGACCCTCCACATATGTTGGCAGGATTTTGTCTTTAGTTCCAATTTGATCGTACAGTGCAGTAAGTATTACAGAAGAGCGGAAATGGGAATGAGGAATTGAAAAGGGAAATAAAGGAAAGGAATACAAATAAAACTTGAGAAATGGATACAAATAATAACTGAAAGTAAATTTGCTCTGGAAATTAAATTTGGCAGCACTTCGTGGTATGAATGCAGCTCCCTTTTTGAAGTCCCCTGCTTCCCTTTTTATAGAAGTGGAATCCCAACGGTTACCTCTGAGGATGATGGACCTTGAGGCAGATAATTTAGGGAGTAGTGGACCATTTAATGGGAATTGGAACTGCTCTTTTGACGTGTAATCTGAGTGGGGCGTTTTTGCCTGCATGACGGTCGTCACAAGGTGTGACGGTCGTCACCCGTGTGACGGTCGTCATGCATCTGTGACGGTCGTCACATCAGCAAAAACTGTCTGCTGCGCTTTTCATTGTGTTTTCACTCCTTTTTCGTCCATATTTCATCTGAGATTGCTTCTTTTCTTCATGTTGCCTTGTTTAGACGTGATCGTTGAATACCTGCAAAACATCAGACAAATACACGGAAATAACCTGAAATCGGATCGAAAACGGTTAGACTTTAGTTGAATTATGCATGAAAATATCTATATGATTTCGTGTTATCAAGTTTGCGCAGACACTTGAGACTTTGGTACACGTAGGTGGTGAAACCGACTCGCATAAACTAGAGATCTAAGGTGTCTGAATGATACTGGTTTTATTAGAACTGTCGTTTCCTTGGAGTTTCAAAACTTGTTTTGAACTCAGGTGCATTCTCGTGATGCTTTTGCTTTTGAGGAAAAAATGAATGTTTTTGTTTACGTTGAATAATGTGGGGATTGTTTGCCTAACGTGAAAAATATATAGACGAGCTTTATTTGCTAGCAAAAGGAAAGTGTAAGAATAGAAATTACGAGAATTCAAAGTGCAGTGAAATGGAAATAAAGGACATAAAGGAAATTCAGAGTACAGTGGAATGGAAATAAGGCTCCGCTCCCACACTATCTCGATCAGTGTCCTCACTGATTCTTGAAGCATGCGAGAGGGAGATACAACTGAAAATGAAAATACAAATAACTGAAATATAGTAAACAATGAAGGAAAAAAATGAAAATCTAGTCACGGCCTCTGTCACGTCCGTGCTGGCGTCCTCTGGCTCTGGCAAGGGCTACTCTGTCTTCATAGCTCATAGCTCCGGTGTGGTAGACGGTGCCTCGGAGTCCTTCGACCTGCAAGGTCATATTCGCTAGGCTCTCAGTGATCGTAGCTTGGCCGGTGTGAAGTTGTTGCATTTGAGTCCGGTGCCAAGCTTCGAACTAGTCAGCTTGCTGATTCTGTTGCTGCAGCATCGTGAGTATCTGTGCCTGCTGGTCTAGGGAGCGGCGAAGGTCCTCTTATGTGTAGTCTGGCACGGGATGATGGCGGCGGCGGCGAGAAGATGTACCTACGGGAGGAGGAGGCTGCGATGCCTCTGGCTGCTCGGACCTGTCCAACTCAGCATGGATTTCATCGTCGGAACCGTGAGTGTGGTCCTTAGTGGGAACAGCGGCAGCAGGAGGGGCAGTGAGGTCGAACAACCAGTTGGTACGGTCCTCTGGATGGATGCGGGTGCGGGACGGAAGGATGATGCTTCGGACGGTCTTGCCACGCACAACCGGATGGTATTTGCCGTCAGCTCGGGAGAGGATGAGATGAGAGGCTCTGCAGTGGTCGGTGTCAAGGAACACCGAGGGGATGGAATGGAGGTGCTGGAGGCGCTCGCCAAGGTTCAGCCCAAGTGCAATAGTCGTGACAATCCCGCCAAAGTAGAATGGCTTCGAGCCACGGTTGCAGTTGGCCTGAATATGGGCCAGTAGAAACGGGGCAGCATTGACAGGTTCATTGTTGAAGACGCAATGGAGGAAGAAAAGCTCTTTCGAGTTCACTTTGTGGTTGCTGTCTCTGGCGAAAATAGTGTTACTCAACGCTCTGTGAAAGTACCTGATGGTTGGGTTATGGATATGAGTGGCGTGCAGGGAGTCCCAACCATCGGCATTGAGGCCGGTCAACTGATACCACAGCGCGAAGGCTTCGTGCTGGAACTGATCGGTGATGCGGCAATGAGCGTTGTCGCCGCGAGGTAGCTGTAGAATGCCGGCAATCTGATTTTGGTGCATCTGGTAGTTGACGCCAAACATCCGGAAGCAAGCGGCACCTGAATGCTGGTTAAGTTCGCCGCTGCTTGTGACGTAAGTGAATGAACTCAAGAACTCAAGAGTGAGTTGTTCGTATGTTGGCTGTGGGTTGGTGCAGAGGTTCCATATGCCTGCTCTTTGAAGCATCAAGGTTACACCTTCAAGGAGTCCGATCTCCGTAAGCGATGGAAGGTGCGGATAATGAGTCGGCTGGAGCGACCTCTGATGAAATGCAATGTAGTTTGCTCGTTGTCTTTCGCCTAAGTCTCCTTCACTGAAGGTAATGTTGCTGACATCTGGGGTTTCTGCATTCCTTGCCATTGTTGGAAGATGGAGAGGTTTATGAGGTTTGGGGTTTTTTTGCAGAGAGGGAAAAATGACAGAACGGTGGTTTGGAGGTTGAATTTGGAGTTGAATTTTATAGTTCAATGTGGGGAGGACGAAAATTCGTAGTGGGGTAGGAGTTAGGATGATTGAAAGTGATAATGGGGGGAGTGGAAGAGAACACGAACCCTGTTTTATCAGATATCAGTTTCTGACTGCGTGACGGTCGTCACATAGGTGTGACGGTCGTCACCCGCGTGACGCTCGTCATGTGGCTGTGACGGTCGTCACAGCAGCAAAATCTGCAGAACGCAAAATTTTGCTCTGAGGGCGTACTCGTAGTGACTTTAAGGCTTAGTATTGATACGATGATGTAATATAACAGCCAACAAACAACAAATAATGCAAAAACAGAATAATTGAATAAAAACTAGAATTGAAATACCATAAAATTGAAACAATTGTATGTAGTACATAAAGAAAACTAATAATGCGAAAAATCCAAATGATTAAATGAAACTAAACTAGACTAGACTAGACTGAAACTACTGCTAAGAACTAATAACTAATCTTTTTGTGCCTTCAACTCATCGAATTTCTGTGAATAGTAGTCGAGTTGGTCGCAGACTAGATCCATGAAGCCTACCAGTTCGCTGTGCATGCCTGCGATATCAGCTTTTACATTAGTCAGAGCTTTATCAACATCGTCCAATCTGAGTAACACGGCGTCCATTTTGTCGGTGGTCTCCTCAGGGATAGGCTCAGGATAAGTATTGTAGTGTGGAGGAGTCGTAGGGTCTACTTCAGTTTCAGATGCAGCGTCCTCATAGTACATATAGTCGTGTGCCTCAGAGATGTGGTCACTGTCATACATATAGTTTTGTGGTGTTGACTGTGGTGAAGGAGGTCCCATAGGCTCATCCAATTCGTAGAGCCAGTTATCCTTGTTGTGGATGCTTGTCATCAGATGATCAGGCAGTGTGAATAGCTGTACTGGTTTTTCGTTAATAAGGTACTCATACGATCCAGGTCCCATAGTTCCTAAGATGCGCCTGTTAAAGCAGAATTGTATGTTCATGGGTCGGATGGTGCCAAAACGAGTGCTGGCATTTAAATGGAATCTAAGGCCAAGCTCGTGGGCAATCATTGTTACTAGGCCTCCTATGAGGATAGGTGTCTGAGGTTCCAGCGTGAGGCGTTTGAAAGATCTCATCATGAAAGGCACTGCATTTACTGTCCGTCCCTGAGAAGCACAGAACATGATGAATAACTCCTCCTTAGATACTGCAGTAATATTTTCTTCTTTTCCAAACAAGGTGTGGGCTAGTATCTTATGGAAGTATCTGAAGGCTGGGTTGTGTATGTCATCATTGTGCATTCTGTCTGGTTCAGGGTGATAGTCGCCTGTGATTCTACCCCAGAATTGATCGAGTTGCAAATCAATATCGTCATCTTCTGCACTGATGAACACATGCGGTCCGCTAGGGAATCCTAGGAGGTTAGCGTATGGTTAGCATGACCACCGTATGGTGCTGAGTGGCATTAGGAAATGATATTTTCTATTTCTTCCTTTGGGACACAGCGACGATATATGTTGTCGGCCCCTCTCTTGAAGAGTAGAGGTTCGTCCCAATAATAGTGTTTCAGATCGTGGAAGAATTTCTTCTTTTGCTGATAAGTAAGATCCGGTGGAAGCACGCCCGCAGCGAGGTAATTAACGATGTCAGCATACCAAGGTAATGTGACTTGGGCATAGACGGCTTCTACGGCTTTTTCGAATTCTGGATCTTCCGAGATTGAATTGGGTGTGTCACTTTCTAATTTGGCTATTAGACGTTCGTACGGGAAATCGTCATTTATCGGTACTGGTTCATGTTTGATGCCTTCTATTCGGGATAAGTGATCCGCAACAACGTTCTCGGTTCCTTTCTTATCTTTGATTTCTAAGTCAAACTCTTGTAATAACAGGATCCATCTCAGTAGTCTTGGTTTGGCATCCTTTTTGCTTATTAGGTACCTTATGGCAGCATGGTCTGTGTATATGATAATTTTTGCTCCTACTAAGTAAGAACGAAATTTGTCAAGCGCAAATATAACTGCTAGAAGTTCCTTTTCTGTGGTAGCGTAGTTCATTTGGGCAGGATCTAAGGTTCTACTGGCATAGTAGATAGCATGGAGTTTCTTGTCCTTCCTTTGTCCTAGAACTGCGCCTACAGCGTAATCACTCGCGTCACACATGATTTCAAACGGTAGTCTCCAATCGGGCGGTTGCATGATTGGTGCGGTGATAAGGGCTAATTTCAATGTTTCGAATGCTTTTAAACAGTCGTCGTCGAAGACGAACTCAGCATCTTTCATCAACAGGCCAGTCAGAGGTTTTGGGATTTTCGAAAAATCTTTTATAAATCTTTTGTAGAAACCGGCATGTCCTAGAAAACTCCGTATTTCTCGTACGGATTTTGGAGGTTGGAGATCTTTTATAATCTCTATTTTAGCTTTGTCTACCTCAATCCCTCTATCTGATATGACATGTCCTAGAACTATTCCTTGTCGGACCATAAAATGGCATTTCTCCCAATTTAGGACGAGGTTTACTTTTACGCAACGTTCTAGTACCATTTCTAAGTTTTGTAGGCATCCTTCGAAACTTTGTCCACATACCGAGAAGTCGTCCATAAACACTTCCATAATGTCGTCTATGAAATCTGCAAAGATTGCCATCATGCATCTTTGGAAGGTTGTTGGAGCGTTACAGAGTCCGAACGGCATTCGGCGGTAAGCAAAAGTACCATAAGGACAGGTGAATGTAGTCTTTTCTTGGTCATCAGGATGGATGGGAATTTGGAAGAATCCTGAGTAACCATCTAGATAACAGAAATATGAATGTTTGGCTAGTCTTTCCAACATTTGGTCTATGAAGGGTAACGGGAAGTGATCTTTGCGCGTAGCCTTGTTAAGCTTTCTATAGTCAATGCACATCCTGCTTCCAGTCACGACTCTTTTTGTTATTGATTCGCCTTTTTCGTTTTTAACTACTGTGACTCCTCCTTTCTTTGGTACGACGTGAACTGGGCTAACCCATTCACTATCGGAGATCGGATAGATGATTCATGCATCTAGCAATTTCTTTACTTCATCTCTGACTACAGTGCTCAGGATGGGGTTCAGTCTTCTCTGATGCTCTCGAGAGGTTTTAGAGTCTTCCTCTATTGTAATTCGATGCATACAGATTGAAGGGCTTATACCTTTTAGATCGCATATGTTATAGCCTAACGCGGTGGGGTACTTCTTTAGGACTTCTAATAACTTTTCGGTTTCTGGTTGTCCTAAGTCAGCGTTGACTATCACTGGTCTTTTTAGTTCATCGTCTAGAAATTCATATCTGAGGTTTTTGGGTAGTGTTTTGAGTTCTAAAGATGGGTTCTTCGGACCTGGCATATAGTTTGGTGTCAGTGCTAAGCTTTCGCTTAGGCTGTCGTCTTTGTACGGTTTACGCCAATTATCGTCTTCAGAAATATCGGGTATTTGAATCTTTATTATTTCTGAATACGTGGTCTCTTCATTTTCAAGTTCTCTTATGCATTCGTCGATTTCGTCTACTAAATAGCAGGTGTCGTCTATTGCTGGTGCTTGTAAGAACTTGGTGAGAATGAACTCTATCTTTTCTTCTCCTACTTCGAATGTTAGCCTTCCTTTCTTCACGTCTATAATCGCTCCGGCTGTAGCTAGGAACGGTCTTCCTAGGATAATTGGGGTAACAGTATCTTCCTTGATGTCCATGATTATGAAGTCGGTTGGAATGTAGAATTGTCCTATGCGTACTGGAACATTTTCCAGTATTCCGACTGGGTATTTCACTGATCTGTCAGCTAATTGTACGGACATTTTGGTTGGTCTGAGGTCTCCCATATTCAGCTTTTTGCATATAGATAAGGGCATAACACTGATACTGGCTCCTAAATCGCATAGAGCTTTGTCTATTACGAACTTTCCTATGACGCAGGGTATGGAGAAACTACCTGGGTCTTTTAATTTAGGAGGCATGCGGTTTTGAATAATAGCGCTACACTCTGCAGTAAGTGTAACTGTTTCGTTATCCTCGATCTTTCTCTTATTCGACAGGATTTCTTTGAGAAATTTAGCGTATGACGACATTTGAGTTATCGCTTCTATAAAAGGAATAGTAATATTCAGCTGTTTAAGGAGCTCTACAAATTTCTTAAACTGTCCTGAAGTTCTGGAGTTTATTAGTCTTTGCGGATAAGGGATAGGTGGTTTATATGGCGCTGGTGGTGCTTGAGTTTTTTCACTTGCGGTATCCTCCTTCTCGTTGTCCTCCTTCTTCTCTAACTCGGATTCCTTTTCTGCTTGTTCAGTTGGTTTTTGTTGCATGGCTGAGTTTTCGGTCCTCGGATCGATCGGTTCGTCCAATTCTTTTCCACTTCTTAGTATTACAGCATTTGCTTGGCCTTTTGGATTCTGTTCGGGTTGTCCAGGAAATGTGCTAGCAGGTGCGGCAGCAGAGGCTTGTTGTTGAGCCACTTGTGATATCTGTGTTTCTAACATTTTGTTGTGGGTGGCTAAAGCGTCTACTTTTCCTGTCAACTGTTTAATTTGCTCGCTAGTGTGTATGTTTTGATTCAGGAATTCTTTGTTTGTTTGAGCTTGAGTTGCTATGAACTTTTCCATCATCAATTCGAGGTTCGATTTCCTAGGTGCATTCTGAGCAGCTAGTTTCTGATATCCTGGCGGAGCAGTAGGCATTTGCAATGCATTTTCGCTTTTGTAAGAAAAGTTTGGATGATTTCGCCAACCTGGGTTGTAGGTATTTGCGTAGGGATTTCCTTGAGCATAATTTACCTGGTCTGGCGGGATTCCGGCTAGCAATGGGCATTCGGGTGCATTATGAGTGGTGCTTCCGCATAACTCGCAATTTGGAGTTACTGCAGCGACAGTTGCAGTGGGGTTAACGGTCAGACTATCGATTTTCTATGCTAGAGCATCTACTTTAGCATTGAACTTTTCAAGGCTGCTGATTTCGTACATCCCACCTTTCACTGTGGTTTTCTCAGTTGGAGTGTGTTCACTTCCCCATTGGCAATGGTTTTGTGACATGTTTTCTATCAATTGATAGGCTTCATCGTATGGCTTATCCATAAGTGCACCTCCCGCGGCAGCGTCTATTGTCAATCTAGTATTGTATAGAAGCCCATTATAGAAAGTATGGATTGTCACCCAGTCTTCTAGACCGTGGTGAGGACATGTTCTCATCATATCTTTGAATCGTTCCCATGCTTCGTAAAGAGATTCAGTATCTTTCTGTCGAAATCCGTTGATTTGAGCTCTAAGCATAGCAGTTTTGCTTGGCGGAAAATATCTCGCTAAGAAGACGTTTTTCAATTGCTCCCACGTCGTAACGGAGTTGGATGGTAACGATTGTAACCATGTCCATGCTCTGTCTCTAAGAGAGAATGGGAAAAGACGAAGTCTTATCGCGTCTGGAGTTACTCCATTTGCTTTCACTGTGTCTGCGTATTGTACAAACTTCGTTAGATGTTCGTTCGGATCCTCAGTTGCGTTTCCTGAGAATTGGTTTTGTTGTACAGCCGACAGCAATGACGGTTTCAGCTCAAAATCGTTTCGGGTTATAGCTGGGGCAGCAATGCTACTTCTAGGCTCCATTTGAGAGGGTGTAGCGTATGCCTTCAGCGGTTTGTTCGGAGGTCCTTCAGCCATCTCTGGTTCTTCTTCTTCTGATTTGGGAATGGGAGTGAGAGGTTCGGGAGTGTTATGTTTGAGTTGTTTGAGTTGGTACTCAATGATTCTACTTCTTAAATGTAAGAAGCGTTCTAGTTCTGCGACTGAAGGTTTTACGATATCGCTTTGCGGGCGATTTCTTGGCATACAATCGACAGAACTAGTAAAGGAAAAATGAAAATTGTTAACCTAGTCTATACGGCGTAACAGAAGGTTACACTATTGATCGCGACTTTCTATGTCTAATACAACTAACTGCAAGTGCACAGTCTATCGCGTAGTAATAATAGATATCGATCCCACAGGGACTCGTAATCAAACTAGTGTTCTCGGGAGTTACTATGTTTAGCTAGGTAGAATATGTTTAAGGGAATAACATTGTCACTAAAAGGGAACTAAGATTACTATTTAGATTATAATTAATTAAATCGATACGTAGTAATTGTGTTCTTCAGGGATTTGATAAGTTATGGTGTATGAAATAATTTTCAAAGTTTATTCAAGCAGAAAATGGAGATTTGAAAACTCTCGCCTCACGATGGTTATTGACGCTAATCATAATCCTAAGGGCCAAACGTACACTTTCGTATCCCGTTCGGGGTTAAAATTATTTTTTGGAAATCTCTAAGTTCTAATTCATTTTAAAGTGCTTTCGCTGTTATTAAAACAAATGCCTAGTGTTTACTATCTGACCTTACCGCAGCTTTCGCTTGTTGGTTCGTATCTTAATTAATTTCCCACTTTTGTGGCAAAACTACTTTTAAATAAGTTCTCGCTTTCGCGACGAAGTTTATTCCGTGAATCAATTTTAAACACTCAGACCATAGATTACTTTTGTGAAAAGAAAGTTTTCCAACCAGTGGTTATCAAATCCCATTCGAATTATTACTACATATCGATTACCTAAGTTTAGCTAGACATGGATTTGGGAAAGATAAAATATAAATAAGAATAATAACTAATAATTTGCATTATAATAAAACTGAAGTCGATCAAAATGAAAACCTGTAAATATGCCAATTGGCCTTTGGGCAGATCCTCCACAGATGTTGGCAGGATTCTGGTCTTTAGTGCCAATTTGATCGTACAGTACAATAGAAATTACAGAAGAGTGGAAATGGGAATAAGGAAAGGTAAAGAGAAACAAATGAGAATAAAACTGGAAAATAATGCTCTGGAAAGTAAATTCGGTAGCACTTCGTGGTATGAATGCAGCACCCTTTCTGAAGTCCCCTGCTTCCCTTTTTATAGAAGTGGAATCCCAACGGTTATTTCTGAAGATGATGGACCTTGAGGCAGATAATTTAGGGAGTAGTGGCCCACTCTGTGGGAATTGGAACTGTTTCTTTGACGTGTAATCTGAGTGGGGCGTTTTTGCCTGCATGACGGTCGTCACAAGGTGTGACGGTCGTCACCCGTGTGACGGTCGTCATGGATCTGTGACGGTCGTCACATCAGCAAAAACAGCTTGCTGCGCTTTTCATTGCGTTTTCACTCCTTTTTCGTCCATATTTCATCTGAGATTGCTTCTTTTCTTCATGTTGCCTTGTTTAGACGTGATCGTTGAATACCTGCAAAGCATCAGACAAATACACGGAAATAACCCGAAATCGGATCGAAAACGGTTAGACTTTAGTTGGATTATGCATGAAAATATCTATATGATTTCGTGTTATCAGTATGCATCTTGTATTGGAGATGCTTGTAAGGGACCTCCGTCGCACCCTGGTATGCACCATTGTTTTTACTTCGATTGATGAACCATTATTTTATTTCGATTGTTCACTTAAATAATTCATTTTAACTTTTATGTAACCTTGTAATTTTTCATATATGGATCTTGTATTGGAGAGGCTTGCTAGGTACTTACGTCGCAGACTGGTATGCACCAATGTTAATACTTTGATTGATGCACCATTTTTATTATTCGATTATTCTCTTAAATAATTCATTTTAACCTTGATGTAATATTTAAATTTTTCATGTATGGACCTTGTATTGGAGAGGCTTGTCAGAGACCTACGTCGCAGACTGGTATGCACTATTGAAAAGCTCATGCTTAGTCTAGTCTTTAATATGATTTTTAATAGATAAATCTTATATATTTGTTGTTTTTGTTGTTGTTGTTTGTTGTTGTTGTGCTTGTTATTGTTGCAATTTATTGTTGTTGTTGTTGTTGTTGTTGTTATGCTTGTTGTCGTTGTTGTTGTTATTGGTTGTTGTGCTTGTTGTCTATTTTGGTGCTTCTTGTTGTTGTGCTTCTTGTTGATGTTATTGTTGTTCTGTTTGTTGTTGTTGTGCTTGTTGTTGATTATTTTTGTGCTTGTAGTTGTTGTTTTTTCTTGTTATTGTTGTTGTAGTTGTAAATCCAGACGAAAATTTATACTATTTTCTTAACGAGTAATTAATTAAAAAATTATATATTATTCTGATATGCCAATTGTAAAACTGTTGTTACTTAAAATCCACCTCGACCTTTATTGGAGAGGCTTGCAAGGGACCTAGGTCGCAGACTATTATACAACAATTTTATTTCTTTGATTGTTCTCTTAAATAATTCGTTTTAACTTTTATGCATCTTTGTAATTTTTCAAAGATGGATCTTGTGTTGGAGATGCATGTAAGGGGCCTCTGTCGCACACTGGTATTCACCATTGTTTTTACTTCGATTGATGAACCATTGTTATTACTTCGATTGTTCACTTAAGTAATTCGTTTTAACTTTTATGTAGCCTTGTAATTTTTCATATATGGATCTTTATTGGAGAGGCTTGCTAGGTACTTACGTCGCAGGCTGGTATGCACCAATGTAAATACTTCGATTCATGCACCATTTTTATTATTTCAATTATTCTCTTAAATAATTCATTTTAACCTTGATGTAATATTGTAATTTTTCATGTATGGACCTTGTATTGGAGAGGCTTGTCAGAGACCTACGTCGCAGACTGGTATGCACTATTGAAAAGGTCAGGCTTAGTCTAGTCTTTAATATGATTTTTAATAGATAAATCTTATATATTTGTTGTTTTTGTTGTTGTTTTTTGTTGTTGTTGTGCTTGTTATTGTTGCAATTTATTGTTGTTGTTGTTGTTGTTGTTGTGCTTGTTGTCGTTGTTAATTATATTCGTTGTTGTGCTTGTTGTCTATTTTGGTGCTTCTTGTTGTTGTGCTTCTTGTTGATGTTATTGTTGTTCTGTTTGTTGTTGTTGTGCTTGTTGTTGATAATTTTTGTGCTTGTAGTTGTTGTTTTTTCTTGTTGTTGTTGTTGTAGTTGTAAATCCAGACAAAAATTTATACTATTTTCTTAACGAGTAATTAATTAAAAAATTATAAACTATTCTTATATACCAATTGTAAAACTGTTGTTACCTAAAATCCACCTCGACTTTTATTGGAGAGGCTTGCAAAGGACCTAGGTCGCAGACTATTATGCAACAATTTTATTTCATTGATTGCTCTCTTAAATAATTTGTTTTAACTTTGATGTATCTTTGGAATTTTTCATATATGGATCTTGTGTTGGAGATGCTTGTAAGGGACCTCTATCGCACACTAGTATGCACCATTGTTTTTACTTTGATTGATGAACCATTGTTATTATTTTGATTGTTAACTTAAATAATTCGTTTTTACTTTTATGTAACCTTGTAATTTTTCATATATGGATCTTGTATTGGAGAGGCTTGCTAGGGACTTACGTCGCAGACTACTATGCACCGATGTTAATACTTTGATTGATGCACCATTTTTATTATTCGATTATTCTTTTAAATAATTCATTTTAACCGTGATGTAATATTTTAATTTTTCATGTATGGAACTTGTATTGGAGAGGCTTGTCAGAGCCCTATGTCGCCGACTGGTATGCACTATTGAAAAGGTCAGGCTTAGTATAGTCTTTAATATGATTTTTAATAGATAAATCTTATATATTTGTTGTTTTTGTTGTTGTTGTTTTTTGTTGTTGTGCTTGTTGTCTATTTTGGTGCTTCTTGTTGTTGTGCTTCTTGTTGGTGTGCTTCTTGTCGATGTTACTGTTGTTCTATTTTTTGTTGTTGTGCTTTTTGTTGATAATTTTTGTGCTTGTAGTTATTGTTTTTGCTTGTTGTTGTTGTTCTAGTTGTAAATCCAGACGAAAGATTATGCTATTTTCTTAACGAGTAATTAATTAAAATTTTATAAACTATTCTGATATGCCAATTGTAAAACTGTTGTTACCTAAAATCCACCTCGGCCTTTATTGGAGAGGCTTGCAAAGGACCTAGGTCGCAGAGTAATATGCAACAATTTTATTTCTTTGATTGTTCTCTTAAATAATTCGTTTTAACTTTTATGTATCTTTGTAATTTTTCATATATGGATCTTGTGTTGGAGATGCTTGTAAGGGACCTCTGTCGCACGCTAGTATGCACCATTGTTTTTACTTCGATTGAAGAACCATTGTTATTACTTTGATTGTTAACTTAAATAATTCATTTTAACATTTATGTAACCTTGTAATTCTTCATATATGGATCTGGTATTGGAGAGGCTTGCTAGTGACATACGTCGCAGACTGGTATGCACCAATGTTAATACTTTGATTGATGCACCATTTTTATTATTCGATTATTCTCTTAAATAATTCATTTTAACCGTGATGTAATATTTTAATTTTTCATGTATGGACTTTGTATTGGAGAGGCCTGTCAGAGACCTACGTCGCAGACTGGTATGCACTATTGAAAAGGTCAGGCTTAATCTAGTCTTTAATATGATTTTTAATAGATAAATCTTATATATTCATTGTTTTTGTTGTTGTTGTGCTTGTTATTGATCAATTTATTGTTGTTGTTGTTGTTGTGCTTGTTGTCGTTGTTATTGATATTGGTTGTTGTCCTTGTTGTCTATTTTGGTGCTTCTTGTTGTTGTCCTTCTTGTTGATGTTATTGTTGTTCTGTTTGTTGTTGTTGTGCTTGTTGTTGATAATTTTTGTGCTTGTAGTTGTTGTTTTTGTTTGTTGTTGTTGTTGTTGTTGTAAATCCAGACGAAAGATTATGCTATTTTCTTAACGAGTAATTAATTAAAAAATTATAAACTATTCTGATATGCCAATGGTAAAACTGTTATTACCTAAAATCCACCTTGACCTTTATTGGAGAGGCTTGCAAAGGACCTAGGTCGCAGACTATTATGCAACAATTTTATTTCTTTGATTCTTCTCTTAAATAATTTGTTTTAACTTTTATGTATCTTTCTAATTTTTCATATATGGATCTTGTGTTGGAGATGCTTGTAAGGGACCTCCGTCGCACACTGGTATGCACTATTGTTTTTACTTCGATTGATGAACCATAGTTATTACTTCGATTGGTAACTTAAATAATTCGTTTTAACTTTTATGTAACCTTGTAATTTTACATATATGGATCTTGTATTGGAGAGGCTTGCTAGGGAATTACGTCGCAGACTGGTATGAACCAATGTGAATACTTTGATTGAGGCACCATTTTTATTATTCAATTATTCTTTTAAATAATTCATTTTAACCTTGATGTATTATTTTAATTTTTCATGTATGGAACTTGTATTGTACAGGATTGTCAGAGACCTACGTCGCAGACTGGTATGCACTATTGAAAAGGTCAGGCTTAGTCTAGTCTTTAATATGATTTTTAATAGATAAATCTGATATATTTGTTGTTTTTGTTGTTGTGCTTGTTAATGTTGCAATTTATTGTTGTTGTTATTGTTGTTGTGCTTGTTGTTGTTGTTGTTGTTATTTATTATTGGTTGTTGTGCTTGTTGTCTATTTTGGTGCTTCTTGTTGTTGTGTTTCTTGTTGATGTTATTGTTGTTCTGTTTGTTGTTGTTGAGCTTGTTGTTGGTTATTTTTGTGCTTGTAGTTCTTATTTTTGCTTCTTGTTGTTGTTGTAGTTGTAAATCCAGACGAAAATTTATAATATTTTCTTAACGAGTAATTAAATTATATATTATTCTGATATGCCAATTGTAAAATTGTTGTTGCCTAAAATCCACCTCGACCTTTATTGGAGAGGCTTGCAAGGGAACTAGGTCGAAGACTATTATACAACAATTTTATTTCTTTGATTGTTCTCTTAAATAATTCGTTTTAACTTTTATGTATCTTTGTAATTTTTCATATATGGATCTTGTGTTGGAGATGCTTGTAAGGGACCTCCGTCGCACACTAGTATGCACCATTGTTTTTGCTTCGATTGATGAACCATTTTTATTACTTCGATTGTTCACTTAAATAATTCGTTTTAACTTTTATGTAACCTTGTAATTTTTCATATTTGGATCTTGTATTGGAGAGCCTTGCTAGGGACTTACATCGCAAACTGGTATGCACCAATGTTAATACTTTGATTGATGCACCATTTTTATTATTCGATTATTCTTTTAAATAAATCATTCGAACCTTGATGTAATATTTTAATTTTTTATGTATGGAACTTGTATTGGAGAGGCTTGTCAGAGACCTACGTCGCAGACTGGTATGCACTATTGAAAAGTTCAGGCTTAGTCTAGTCTTTAATATGATTTTTAATAGATAAATCTTATATATGTGTTGTTTTTGTTGTTGTTGTTGTGCTTGTTATTGTAGCAATTTATTTTTGTTGTTGTGCTTGTTGTCGTTGTTGTTTTATTGGTTGTTGTGCTTGTTGTCTATTTTGGTGCTTCTTGTTGTTGATGTTATTATTGTTCTGTTTGTTGTTGTTGTGCTTGTAGTTGTTTTTTTTGCTTCTTGTTGTTGTTGCAGTTGTAAATCCTGATGAAAATTTATACTATTTTCTTAAAGAGTAATTAATTAAAACATTATATACTATTCTGATATGCCAATTGTAAAACTGTTCTTACCTAAAATCCACCTCGACCTTTATTAAAGAGGCTTGCAAGGGACCTAGGTCGCAGACTATTATACAACAATTTTATTTCTTTGATTGTTCTCTTAAATAATTCGTTTTAACTTTTATGTATCTTTGTAATTTTTCATATATGGATTTTGTGTTGGAGATGCTTGTAAGGGACCTCCGTCGCACACTGGTATGCACCATTGTTTTTGCATCGAGTGATGAACCATTGTTATTACTTCGATTGTTCACTTAAATAATTGGTATTAACTTTTATGCAACCTTGTAATTTTTCATATTTGGATCTTGTATTGAAGAGGCTTGCTAGGGACTTACATCACAAACTGGTATGCACCAATGTTAATACTTTGATTGATGCACCATTTTTATTATTCGATTATTCTTTTAAATAATTAATTCGAACGTTGATGTAATATTTTTGTTTTTTATGTATGGAACTTGTATTGGAGAGGCTTGTCAGAGACCTACGTCGCAGACTGGTATGCACTATTGAAAAGTTCAGGCTTACTCTAGTCTTTAATATGATTTTTAATAGATAAATCTTATAAATTAGTTGTTTTTGTTGTTGTTGTTGTGCTTGTTATTGTAGCAATTTATTTTTGTTGTTGTGCTTGTTGTCGTTGTTATTTTATTGGTTGTTGTGCTTGTTGTCTATTTTGGTGCTTCTTGTTGTTGATGTTATTACTGTTCTGTTTGTTGTTGTTGTGCTTGTTGTTGATTATTTTTGTGCTTGTAGTTGTTGTTTTTGCTTCTTGTTGTTGTTGCAGTTGTAAATCCAGACGAAAATTTTTACTATTTTCTTAACGAGTAATTAATTAAAACATTATATACTATTCTGATATGCCAATTGTAAAACTGTTGTTACCTAAAATCCACCTCGACTTTATTAAAGAGGCTTGCAAGGGACCTAGGTCGCAGACTATTATACAACAATTTTATTTCTTTGATTGTTCTCTTAAATAATTCGTTTTAACTTTTATGTATCTTTGTAATTTTTCATATATGGATCTTGTTTTGGAGATGCTTGTAAGGGACCTCCGTCGCACACTTGTATGCACCATTGTTTTTACTTCGATTGAAGAACCATTTTTATTACTTTGATTGTTCACTTAAATAATTCGTTTTAACTTTTATGCAACCTTGTAATTTTTCATATTTGGATCTTGTATTGAAGAGGCTTGCTAGGGACTTACATCACAAACTGGTATGCACCAATGTTAATACTTTGATTGTTGCACCGTTTTTATTATTCGATTATTCTTTTAAATAATTAATTCGAACCTTGATGTAATATTTTTGTTTTTTATGTATGGAACTTGTATTGGAGAGGCTTGTCAGAGACCTACGTCGCAGACTGGTATGCACTATTGAAAAGTTCAGGCTTACTCTAGTCTTTAATATGATTTTTAATAGATAAATCTTATAAATTAGTTGTTTTTGTTGTTGTTGTTGTGCTTGTTATTGTAGCAATTTATTTTTGTTGTTGTGCTTGTTGTCGTTGTTGCTTTATTGGTTGTTGTGCTTGTTGTCTATTTTGGTGCTTCTTGTTGTTGATGTTATTACTGTTCTGTTTGTTGTTGTTGTGCTTGTTGTTGATTATTTTTGTGCTTGTAGTTGTTGTTTTTGCTTCTTGTTGTTGTTGCAGTTGTAAATCCAGACGAAAATTTTTACTATTTTCTTAACGAGTAATTAATTAAAACATTATATACTATTCTGATATGCCAATTGTAAAACTGTTGTTACCTAAAATCCACCTCGACCTTTATTAAAGAGGCTTGCAAGGGACCTAGGTCGCAGACTATTATACAACAATTTTATTTCTTTGATTGTTCTCTTAAATAATTCGTTTTAACTTTTATGTATCTTTGTAATTTTTCATATATGGATCTTGTTTTGGAGATGCTTGTAAGGGACCTCCGTCGCACACTTGTATGCACCATTGTTTTTACTTCGATTGCTGAATCATTGTTATTACTTTGATTGTTCACTTAAATAATTCATTTTAACTTTTATGTAACCTTGTAATTTTTCATATATAGATCTTGTATTGGAGAGGCTTGCTAGGGACTTACGTCGCAGACTGGTATGCACCCATGTTAATACTTTGATTGTTGCACCGTTTTAATTAATTCAAATATTCTATTAAATAATTCATTTTAACCTTGATGTAGTATTGTAATTTTTCATGTATGGACCTTGTATTGGAGAGGTTTGTCAAAGACCTACGTCGCAGACTGGTATGCAATATTGAAAAGGTCAGGCTTAGTCTAGTCTTTAATATGATTTTTAGTAGATAAGTCTTATATATTTGTTGTTTTTGTTGTTGTTGTTTGTTGTTGTTGTGCTTGTTATTGTTGCAATTTGTTGTTGTTGTTGTTGTGCTTGTTGTCGTTGCTGTTGTTATTGGTTGTTGTGCTTGTTGTCTATTTTTATGCTTCTTCTTGTTGTGCTTGTTGTTGATGTTATTGTTGTTTTGTTTGTTGTTTTTGTGGTTTTTGTTGATTATTTTTGTGCTTGGTGTTGTTGTTGTTGTTGATTGTTGTTGTTGTTGTAGTTGTTAATCCAGACGAAAATTTATACTATTTTTTTATCGAGTACTTAATTAATAAATTATATACTATTCTGGTATGCCAATTGTATAACTGTTGTTGCGTAAAATCCACCTCGACCTTTATTGGAGAGGCTTGCAAGGGACCTAGGTCGCAGACTTGTATGCAACAATTTTATTTCTTTGATTGTTCTCTTAAATAATTTGTTTTAACTTTTATGTATCTTTGTAATTTTTCATATATGGATCTTTAGTTGGAGAGACTTGTAAGGGACCTCCGTCGCAGACTGGTATGCACCATTGTTTTTACTTCTCTTGATGAACCATTGTTATTACTTTGATTGTTCAATTAAATAATTCGTTTTAACTTTTATGTAACCTTGTAATTTTTAATATATAGATCATGTATAGGAGAGGCTTGCTAGGGACTTACGTCGCAGACTGGTATGCACCAATGTTAATACTTTTGATTGTTCTCTTAAATAATTTGTTTTTACTTTGATGTAAAATTATAATTTTTCATGTATGGATCTTTTATTGGAGAGGCTTGTCAGAGACCTACGTCACAGAGTGGTATGCAATATTTAAAAGGTCAGGTTAGTCTAATCTTTAATATGATTTTAATAGACAAATCTTATCTTTTTGTTGTTATTGTTTTTAGTTGTTGTGCTTGTTATTGTTGCATTTTATTGTTGTTGTTGTTGTGCTTGTTGTCTATTTTTGTGCTTGTTGTGGTTATGCTCGTTGCTGATGTTATTGTTGTTCTGTTTGTTGTTGTGTGCTTGTTGTTAATAATTTTTGTGCTTGTAGTTGTTGTTGTTTCTTGTTGTTGTTGTTGCTTGTTGTTGTTGTAGCTTGTTGTTGTTGTTGTTGTTGTTGTTGTTGTTGTTGTAGCTTGTTGTTGTTGTTGTTGTGGTATTGCTGATTATTTTGGTGCTTATAGTTGTCATTGGTTGGTATTGTTGTTGATGCTTATTGTTGTTGTTATTTTTGCTGTTGTGAATCCAGACGAAAATTTATAAAATTCTTTTTAACAAATAATTAATTAAAAAATTATATACTATTCTGATATGCCAATTTTAAACTGTTGTTGCCTAAAATCCACCTCGACCTTTATTGGAGAGGCTTGCAAAGGACCTAGGTCGCACAGTATTAAGCACCCATTTTATTTCTTTGATTGTTCTCTTAAATAATTCGTTTTAACTTTTATGTATCTTTGTAATTTTTCATATATGGATCTTGTGTTGGATAGCCTAGCAAGGGACCTCCGCCGCAGACTGGTATGCACCATTGTTTTTATTTCGATTGATGAACCATTGTTATTACCTCGATTGTTCAATAAAATAATTTGTTTTAACTTTTATGTAACCTTGTAATTTTTCATATATGGATCTTGTATTGGAGAGGCTTGTTAGGGATCTACGTCGCACACTGGTATGCAACAATGTTAATACTTCGATTGGTGCACCATTGTTATTATTTTGATTGTTCACTTAAAAAATTCGTTTTAACCTTGATGTAGTATTGTAATTTTTCATGTATGGATCTTATATTGGAGAGTAACTTCAGAGACCTACATCGCAGACTGGTATGCACTATTGAAAAGGTCAGGCTTAGTCTAATCTTTAATATGATTTTTATTAGACAAATCTTATATATTTGTTGTTTTTGTTGTTGTTGTTTGTTGTTGTTGTTGTGCTTGTTATTGTTGCATTTTATTGTTGTTGTTGTTATTGGTTGTTTTGTTGGTTGTCTATTTTTGTGCTTGTTGCTGTTGAGCTTTTGTTGATTCTATTGTTGTTTTGTTTGTTGTTCTTGTGCTTGTTGTTGATTATTTTGGTGCTTGTAGTTGTTATTGGTTGTTGTTGTTATTGATGCTTATTGTTGTTGTTATTTTTACTGTTGTGAATCCAGACGAAAATTTATAGAATTCTTTTTAACAAATAATTAATTAAAAAATTATATACTATTCTGATATGCCAATTGTAAAACTGTTGTTGCCTAAAATCCACCTCGACCTTTATTGGAGACGCTTGCAAAGGACCTAGGTCGCAGACTATTAAGCACCAATTTTATTTCTTTGATTGTTCTATTAAATTATTTGTTTTAACTTTTATGTATCTTTGTAATTTTTCATATATGGATCTTGTGTTGGATAGCCTAGCAAGGGACCTCCGCCGCAGACTGGTATGCACCATTGTTTTTATTTCGATTGATGAACCATTATTATTACTTTGATTGTTCAGTAAAATAATTCGTTTTAACTTTTATGTAACCTTGAAATTTTTCATATATGGATCTTGTATCGGAGAGGCTTGCTAGGGACTTACGTCGCAGATTGGTATTGCACCAATGTTAATACTTTGATTGATGCACCATTGTTATTATTTTGATTGTTCACTTAAATAATTCGTTTTAACCTTGATGTAAAATTGTTATTTTTCATGTATGGATCTTGTATTGGAGAGGCTTGTCAGAGACTTACGTGGCGGACTGGTATGCACTATTGAAAAGGTCAGGCTTAGTCTAATCTTAATATGATTTTTAATAGACAAATTTTATATATTTTTTGTTTTTTGGTGTTGTTGTGCTTGTAATTGTTGCATTTAATTGTTGTTGTTGTTGTGCTTGTTGTTGTTGTTATTTGTTGTCGTGCTTGTTGTGTACTTTTGTGCTTGTTGTTGTTGTGCTTGTTGTTGATGTTATTGTTATTTTGTTTGTTGTTGTTGTGCTTGTTGTTGATTAGTATTGTGCTTGTAGTTGTTGTTGTTGCTTGTTGTTGTTGCTGTTGTTAATCCAGACGAAAATTTATACAATTTTTTTACCAAATAATTAATTAAAAAATTATATACTATTCTGATATGCCAATCGTAAAACTGTTGTTTCCTAAAATCCACCTCGACCTTTATTGGAGACGCTTGCAAAGGACCTAGGTCACAAACTATTATGCACCAATTTTACTTCTTTGATTGTTCTATTAAATAATTCATTTTAACTTTTATGTATCTTAGTAATTTTTCATATATGGATCTTGTGTTAGAGAGCCTTGCAAGGGACCTCCGTCGCAGACTGGTATGCATCCCTGTTTTTACTTTTATTGATGAACCATTTTTATTACTTCGATTCTTCACTTAAATAATTCGTTTTAACTTTTATGTTACCTTATAATTTTTCATATACGAATCATGTATTGGAGAGGCTTGCTAGGGATTTACGTCGCAGACTGGTATGCACCATTGTTATTATTTCGATTGTTATCTTAAATAATTTGTTTTAACCTTGATGTAATATTGTAATTTTTCATGTATGGACCTTGTATTGGATAGGCTTGTCAGAGACCTTCGTCGCGGACTGGTATGCACTATTGAAATGGTCAAGCTTAGTATAATCTTTAATATGATTTTTAATAGGCAAATCTTATATATTTGTTGTTTTTGTTGTCGTTGTTTGTTGTTGTTGTGCTTGTCATTGTTGCAATTTGTTGTTGTTGTTATTGTGCTTGTTGCCGTTGTTGTTGTTATTGGTTGTTGTGCTTGCTGTCTATTTTTGTGCTTCTTGATGTTGTGGTTGTTGTTGATGTTATTGTTGTTCTGTTTGTTGTTGTTGTGCTTGTTGTTGATTATTTTTGTACTTGTAGTTGTTGTTGCTGCTTGTTGTTGTTGCTGTTGTTAATCCAGTCGAAAATTTATACAATTTTTTTATCAAATAATTAATTAAAAAGTTATATACTATTCTGATATGCCAATCGTAAAACTGTTGTTGCCTATAATCCACCTCGACCTTTTTTGGAGAGGCTTGAAAAGGACCTAGGTCAAAGACTATTATCAACCAATTTTACTTCTTTGATTGTTCTATTAAATAATTCATTTTAACTTTTATGTATCTTAGTAATTTTTCATATATGAATCTTGTGTTGGAGAACCTTGCAAGGGACCTCCGTCGCAGACTGGTATGCATCATTGTTTTTACTTTGATTGATGAACCATTGTTATTACTTCGATTGTTAACTTAAATAATTCGTTTTAGCTTTTATGTAACCTTATAATTTTTCATATATGGATCTTGTATTGGAGAGGCTTGCTAGAGACTTACGTCGCAGACTGGTATGCACCATTGTTATTATTTCGATTGTTCTCTTAAATAATTTGTTTTAACCTTGATGTAATATTATAATTTTTCATGTATGCACCTTGTATTGGATAGGCTTGTCAGAGACCTTCGTCGCAGACTGGTATGCACTATTTAAATCATCAGGCTTAGTCTAATCTTTAATATGATTTTTAATAGACAAATCTTATATATTTGTTGTTTTTGTTGTCGTTGTTTGTTGTTGTTGTTGTGTTTGTTATTGTTGCAATTTGTTGTTGTTGTTGTTATTGGTTGTTGTGCTTGTATCTATTTTTGTGCTTCTTGTTGTTGTGCTTGTTGTTGATGTTATTATTGTTCTGTTTGTTTATGTTGTGCTTGTTGTTGGTTATTTTTGTGCTTGTAGTTGTTGTTGTTGCTTATTATTGTTGTTGTTTTTAATCAAGAAGAAAATTTATACTATTTTTTTAACGAGTAATTAATTACAAAATTATATACTATTCTAATATGCCAATTGTAAAACTGTTGTTGCCTAAAATCCACCTCAACCTTTATTGGAGAGGCTTGCAAAGGACCTACATGATAGACTATTATGCATCAATTTTATTTCTTTTATTGTTCTCTTAAATAATTCGTTTTAACTTTTATGTATCTTTGTAAATTTTCATATATGGATCTTGTGTTGGAGAGGTTTGGAAGGGACCTCCATCGCTGACTGGTATGCACCATTATTTTTACTTCGATTGATAAACCATTGTTATTACTTCAATTGTTCACTTAAATAATTCGTTTTAACTTTTATGTAACCTTGTAATTTTTCATATATGGATCTTGTATTCGAGAGGCTTGCTAGGGACTTACGTCACAGACTGGTATGTACCAATGTTAATACTTTGATTGATGCACCATTGTTATTATTTATGTTAGTTTTGTGACTCTATGATTGTCCATGGTTCTATGATTGGCTAAATTTTGGTAAAACATGATTCTGCACTAATGTCAAGCTGAATGTTATAACTTTCATCTGCTGTCATGACAGAACTATTGTCATGTGGTTTAATCAGGATGTCATTACCAATGTCATGACATTGTTGTCTGGTACAGTAGGAGATAATGACAGGAATGTTGTCATGTGGTTTAATCAGTATGTCATTACCAATGTCATGACATTGATGTCTGGTACAGCAGGAGCTGCTGTTTTATATCACTTGACATAAGTGTTGTGGATATACCTCATCAGTATGTCCAGGCCAAAGAGATTTATTAAGAACAAAGTGCAAATTTAATTGGTGTTCATAAAAAGGATCTTTGAGACTTTTTAAGAAACTATAATATGATTGTTTCTACTGTTGTGAAGACGATTCTGCAGGACTGTTCAGCAAGGTGAGTTTGGTAAGCTAAGAACAAAGTGTGTTGGATGTCATGCTGGATGTTATGACTTCAAGCGTATGACATCAGGGCGTGTGTTTAGGTTTACTGTTATATTGCAAGAGGAAACTCAGGCTATACTTCAGGAAACCTGTTAGGACTCTTTAGTTATCTCAGGCGAGATTCTAGTTAGGGTTGGGCATAACATAAAGCAGCTGTGACCTAATGTTTGTTACTTTTGACCAGCCCAAGCCCAGTCTGCATTTCTATTTAGGGTTTTGAGTGTCCTTTGTGTGTGACCTTGTAAGTCACCCTTTATATCTTTTGATACATTGTGGTAGACATATTTGTGAGTAAAGAAGTCTGGCTGCATTAGTTGTTCTTCACGTGTGTATTGTGTCTTACGAATACTTGTAAGCCAAGCAATTGTATGTTGTATGATTGCATTGGTTAGTATTGTTGAGTTGTGTGTCACTCTAAGCTTTTAAGCAAGAGTGATGTGTTCTTGATTGAAGCTGTGAAGCAAGATCAAGTATTTTGACTTTGAAGATTTCTTCTAAAGTCTGTATTTTGTATTGAATTGATTATCATTGTGGTGATTGAGGGGGAGTGAGCGAGGTCTCTTGTCTAGTGGATTCTAGGCAGAAATTGCATTGGGTAGAGATTAAGTGAGGAGTTGTAAACGGGGGAGTTTAGCTTTAAATTGATTATGCTAATAGTGGATTTCCTTCCTGGCTTGGTAGCCCCCAGATGTAGGTGAGGTTGCACTGAACTGGGTAAACAATTCATTGTGTTATTTATCTTTCAGCATTTATAATTCTGCACAATTTAAATGGTTAGATAAATAGTCAATCTGTCTTTTGATGTTACAACAGACGTCATGACATTGGTCATGACATTAGTACATATTAAAGTAATTTAAATTGGCCATAGTTTGTCCTTGTTCTGTTGTAGCAGAGATCAATGTTCTTTGCATCTCTTAGGACATATGAGATATGCATACCAAAATTTCAATTTGTATCAGAGCAGGCATCCTGTCTGTTCTGGATGAGATCTTGGGAGGTACTTTCTGGTGTCTTGAACAAGGAGAAGTGGTAGCTGATTTGTCGATCTTGCTAAATGTTTGAGCTACTGCTTATGGAGTTAAAGAGAAGAGTGTGTTCACTCCTGCTTATGAAGGATTTTATGTATCTGCTATTGTGCCCTCTGATATAGGAGCTCCAATGACCTGTTGAATGTTCTGACATCTTGTTTAGGGCGTGCTGAAGATGTTCTTTTGGTGGTTCCGCTGCATATTTTTCTGATGAAAGAACTCTGGTAGCCCTGAGAGAGTATTGTGCATACTGTATATAATGTGATATGTGGCTATGGCAGGTTGCTGAAGGCTGTGTGAGAGAAGATAGTGGGAGGTGATTTATTTTCACCACTCATGACTTGCAGGGATTCTATCAGCAGGGGAAGTCATAGGGAAGTTGAGTCAAGGATGTCAGCCCTGATGTTTCAACATTAAAAGATCCTTTAACTAAAGAATACTTTTGATGGTTTATCAAGTATATGATCCTAGAAGGAGTCCTTATAAGGATTTAAGATCCATTGCTAGTTGAGATATTCTCAAATATTTAATGGATTATCCTTAGTTGATGATCAAGTTATCTCATCAGTTGTAGTACAAGTATCAGGCCCTTGGTCTGGTTGAGGATCTGATGTACAACCAGATGTTGAGACATTCCATCAGCAGAGATTGTGTAGAATTATGTTGATTCAAGGAGGTATAGTTGAATTCTGTTGAAGATCCTCAGATTGGATTATTGCTCAGATAGTAAGTCCAAGTGGTTAATGTATGATGTCTGTGATATAATGTCCTAACTAATGACAGAACATCACTTTGTTTGTTGGACTTGAAGATCTGTTGCGGAACTCATGATTCACATTCTTACTAAGAAGTACTCTATCTTGTCATATGAGAGAATGATGTGAAGGTATTGTAAAAGACTGGAGTGGTTCATTGCATACAAATCTCGACTATGATGAGTTATATGGAAGTGAGTATTCACTAGTTAAACCAGAAGTGTTCTAACTTATCATATGGGAGAATAATGAGGAAAGAATGTCATGGATTATGAGGTGTTTATCTAGTTATCTAACTCAGGCCAGAAGTCTTGTGGAGAAGTTGTAACTCGAGAAAGAAGTCGAGTAGTTTGGTACCTTCTCACTGTATGAGCATGAGGTTGGTCTTGAGATACTGTGGTGATCTTGGAGCATCTTTCATAAAAGAGAGGGAGAGAGCTTCTATTTGATGGGTGTACTATTTGCTTGTGGTTCAAGCAGTAGGTGAATGCGTTCAACAGGTGTGTTGAACAAAGAGTGTGCTCTTGAAGAAATGAAGATGAGTCTTATGTTTTCCATTCACGTGCTTCTGGAAAAGAGCATTATTATCCTTGATATGGGGAGTTATACTTCTAGGATTTGTTGCTGCAATAGTACAGTTTTAAGATTGTTTGTGGTCTCAAGCAGTTTATGATTGTTTTCCTTTAGGAGGATGGAATGTCATACTAGATGTTGTGACATTATGTTACTGCTTTAGCTCATGGTAAACCTGACAGTATTTTATTCCGCCATTGTGTATCAATGGATCAAACCAGGTTTTGAGCCTCTATCCAAGTGTTTTGTCTTGTTTGATAGGTGAAGATGAAGATCAAGACACCATAAGTCTTGATCTTGTGCATAAGGAAGGACATTCACTCTGACATCTTGGAGAATTTTTTTGTCTTTCAAAGCTAAAATCTGAGGAATCTCACAGAAATCTATGTCTATCCTGCAACTACTTCTGATACTTTTTCTAGCGTGGTTTGTGAATCAAGGGGTGTAAAGTTGCAGTAATTCTTCATGTGTTCTCTCTTTTAGGGGGAGTGCTAATTATGCATGACAGGGGGAGTTGTGTACCTGTCTGATGTGTAGCTGCATTGCTTGTGTTGACATTGTGCTGATATGGAGCTATGTACAACATTGGTTATTGTCTGGGAGAATTTATTTTTCTCAGCAGAATATTTGTGTCCCAAATAGGGGATTTAAAATCAATTGTTACTTGACAAGTACATAATTGATTATACTTTAATAGGTGATATCAAAAGTGTCACTCCTGAAGGTGCAACTTCAGACAAGGCAAGAACTCAAGATTCAATGAAAATGTTCATGAGTTAAAGTCATTGATACTGTGGAGGTTGTTTCCTATCATTATGAATCATGGTGTGAAATAGTCAGTGTGCTAGTTCATATGCATAAGTTGGACATAAAACTTAGTGCTCTGATGTATGTTGAGCAGAGGGGTTTAAATCATGGTCTATGGTTTTTTGCTGAAGTGGTGCAGTCGTAATGTTGATTAGAGATCAAGCAGCTTGTGTATCTGATTCAGTTTGTGTTTATCTCCTGGGATGTTGTGAGATGTCATTCAGCTTATATGGATGTACATTTACTCCAATTGTTGTCAATTTTTGACTAAACCAAGGGGGAGATATAAAGTGTTTTTATGGTATCTGTTGCTACTGCTAAGGAAAGAGTAGTATTTTGTAGTTGCTTGTTGAATGCAACTATTAAGGGGGAGCATGGTAGTTTGTTTGTGAGAAAATTTCTGCTGCTGCCCTAATGTTTGTTTGGTTGTTTTAGCCAAAATTTGCAAAAGGGGGAGATTGTTAGTTCCATAACTCTATGATTTTCCATGGTTCTATGATTGGCTAAATTTTGGTAAAACATGATTCTGCACTTATGTCAAGCTGAATGTTATGACGTCCATCTGCTATCATAACAGAACTGTTGTCATGTGGTTTAATCATGATGTCATTACCAATGTCATGACATTGCTGTCTGGTACAACAGGAGCTGATGACAGACTTGCTATCATGTGGTTTAATCAGGATGACATTACCAATGTCATGACATCATTGTCTGGTACAGCAGGAGCTGCTGTTTTATATCACTTGATAGAAGTGTTGTGGATATACCTCATCAGTATGTGCAGGCCAAAGAGATTTATTAGGAACAAAGTGCAGATTTAATTGTGTAAGGGCAAACCGCTATACACCACACGAGTTTGCATACAACACTTGATATAGGTTTCGATGATGACGAATTACAACCATGGATGACTTGGTAACTGTAAATTCCACCTCTACTAAACAAATGCAACATATCACCTACCGTATTCTTTTACATTAATCTAAAAACTGGTATAATTAACACAACATGTGTGGATAAAATGTGTTCATGACACTGTCGCTACCGCGAAAATAAGGTGCCGGCAAAACAGAAGAGTCGCCACCTTTCGTTATTTATCCCTCAGAGCGGGAAAGGAAAAGATCGGAGAAACCTGACAAAAAGGTATAAGACAAGGTCATCGCAACTGTTGTCTGGGTTCGGGAGTCGGTTACGTAAGGGGAAGGTATTAGCACCCCTCACGTCCATCGTACTCGATGGGATCCATGCCTTGTTGTGTTTTATCTGACGGGTTGGTTTCATCTATCTACCTATCAAGGCTGTCCTAAAAAAGAAAAGAAAATGACTTCGGCAAAGCGTCGCGCTTTATGCCTACGTATTCTCATTAGAGAATGAGAAATCAGAGTCAACGTAGTTCGACTAACTACGGGTTATGGGGAAGGTGGCTCGCCAATACATCAGTATTGTGCTTACGTACTCAACAGGTATGAGAGATCAGAGCTTACGTAGTTCGGGATAATACGAATTACGGGAATACAAATACATCTGTTTTATCGAGTAGGGTTAACAAACAGTTCCAGCAGTTGGATGTACGTAGCTCGACCCTTGGAGACTTAGGCGTTACCGTTTGCGGTAGAACTGGGAGTTAACAACACTCTTTTCTTCAGAAAAGCTTCCTTTGAATTATGGGCCCACGGGGCAAATAGGTTTGAAGTTTGTTTTCTGTCTCTTATGGAAGAACTGTTTTTTTATGGATGTTTGCAACCAATATCGCACTAGAGACTATGACCTAAGAGTGAATATGTCGCATGTCACCCAAAGGGTGCCATACTAAACATCCAAGTTGTTGAAAAGAAACTCTCCAACAACCCTTTCTCAAGTAGCTTAAGGCTCGTAACATACGACATCAGTTAACCTTTATTACTGTATTTTGATTTTTTTTAAGATGAGAAGAGAGAACAGGCCCCACTAAGGGGAGACTATCAAGTCCTAACTGTTGTCATGCCAAGGATTCATCCTATGGTTGAGGTTTGAAACAGGGAACTCCTAGAAGTTATCATGCATAGGTTTCAACCTAAAGTTCTAATCATCACTTCCTTATCAAAGGAAGTGAGATTCCTAGGGGATCATGCCAGGGTAAACAGAAACAGATAAAGCATCAGCTTAAACAGTAAACAGATATACAGTAAACGACTGTAAAATGCATGCAATGCAAGTGAGGGAGGAAATGTGTGTGGGGCATCAGCCTTCACAAGCTCATCTCAACCTCAAGCCAGATATGAATAACTGCAATCATACAGAGAAATGAAATGCCCTCAAGCAAAATATAAGTGACTGCAATCATACAGAAGGGATGAAATAAAATGCCATCAAGCACACACAAACCACATAGGCAAGGGAGCAGAGCTCTACCGAATACCCGCAAGCAAAGCCATACAGTAAAAGTACAAGCAGAGGGAGCAACCCAACCTCTAGTGCAATCATGCTCCTAGCTCAAATCAGTATAAACATGAACTTATTCTAATGCATCAAGAAAATCAAACAAGTCACATCAATACAGTGGCACAACAAGCAAACAGGCCAGAAAAGAAAGCAGATCAACCACTCCCACAGCTTCACAGCAAAGCTCTCCTCTGACAGCAGTTCAGTCCTCAGTCTGCAACTGCCCTTCAAGTCTTATATCTTCAATAACAAGTATCAACTTGCCTCTTCAATCTCTCAACACATCCAACATAAGTATCAACTTATCCTTTCTTCTTCCTTAAGCTTCAGCTCTTTGGTAAACTCCACCTTCAAGCTTCAATCCCCATTGCAACTATCAACTTATCTTTCAGGCTCTCAATGCATCAACATAAGTATCAACTTATTCTTTCTTCTTCAAGCCTCAGCTCTTCCCTCAATTTCAATTTGATCTTCTTCCCACAAGTGTCAACTTGTTCTCCAAGCTTCAACTCTCTCCTCTTTACCAGTATCAACCTGTCCTTCTTCATTTACAAGCTTCAGCTTCTAAGAGTAATCTTCAAACACAAAGAAGTATCATCTCCTAGCATCTTCAGTCTTCAGGCAAGAACTCCATCCTCTAGCAAGGGAGGAAGATTCATCTGACAAGAGCAAAGTTTGGACGATTGGTAGCAGATTGAAGACCAAAGGTCACCACTAAGCATCCTATCATCAGAGAAAGGGACCCTCAAGGGTTATACCAACTTGTAAAGAGCCACACATCCTACCAAAGGAGGGATGAGGCCTTTACAAGGGACCTTACATCATAGGGAAGAATGGAAGTGATCAACATCTTCCATGTTTATGAAGGAAGAGAACTATCTAGAAGCTCTGCCTACAAACCGTAATCTTAACACCTAATCAACACTACACCAAAAGAAGGGAAGATCTTCACATCCAAGCTTCTTCAAGCAATCCATTGCATCTTCAACTTGCCTTCAACATCATCCAAGAGCAAGAGAAACAAAATCCTAATCTAAGGGAACTAAAGAAGTCAATCTAGTTGAATTGGTGCATTAGAATCATCCAAAGTTAACACCTAAACTAAAATCAAACAAAAATAGTAAACCACATTATAAATTCCTACAAAAATTCCTAAGGGACCCTAATTCAATCATGAATCTATCATACAAAAATCAGAGGTTGAATCATCCACCAAGTTCTAAAAATAAAACCTAAATCACAAGGTATCAACCATAAACCCTAAAAATGGAGCCCTTAAAGTTTCAACTTAAAACTGCCACTTATATTCATCACAAAAATGTGATAGAAATCTAGGGGGAACATGCATATCTATGCTAGCCACACACAAAAAATAAAGGCAAGAACCATCATCAAATGATCAAACCAAATTCAACAAGATCAAGCATCAACCATGATTATTTTAATATCAATTAAAATGTAAAAATACCCATAAAATCCAAATATGCATGGAATATTAATATCTTTTATCTAAAAAATACTAGATTCAATTATGAATCCATGGTAAAAATAATGGAATTAATTGCATCATTTTTCAATTATTTATGAATTTTCCAATAACCATGAATAAAATGAAAAATTAAAAGAAAATCAAAAGAAATTAAAAGGCGCGTGGTGTGAATAGCATAACAATTCAGTTCATTTCATTGATTGGGCCATAAGGGGGGTGTAAGTATCAACTATGGACTTAAGCCCAAAACCATCAGATAAATGAAACGCAACATTCCATATTATCTCAGAATTCCTTCACAAACTTGGAAATGATCGTGGCCGTGGGATTATGTCTTCAGTCAAAGTCCACCTAAGATCTGATGGCTATCAAGTCATCTTCTCCATTTGAATTCCTGAAACTCGCGCGCAGCCATGGCTACCGCCGGTGGTTCTCCGATCAACCTTACATAACCCTAACTCTCTCCAGACTCCACCATTCCAAATGGTCTCTACACGAAACTTGTCCCAAATCTCACAAGGAATCTTCCTATACCATTTAATCATCCTAAAAGTTCAAGATTCGCAAGAACACAATCTCAACCGAAAATTGGAACAACCCTAATTGGTCACTAATCTCCAACTTGATGATCCAAAAACCTTCCTACATCAATCTACCATGCATCTAACACAATAATGTCCATTGATTCTTCCTAATTTAAGCCATAGAACAAGAACTTCATACCTGGTAAAATTGAGCAAACAGAGTTGTTGAATCTTCAAATCAACCCTCAAGAACTTGCAGAATCCTTCACTAGCCTCTAATCAACCTTCTGTATGCAAAGAAAAGAGTTGAAATGCTCTGGATTCTTGAACCCGATTCTGAGTTGCAGATGAAAAATTTCAATGGCTATCACACGATTCTTCACCAATCTTGCTCAATTCTCCATCTGAAATCATCCACCAATGCTAGAGCAAGCTTCTGAGATCAAAAACTTGGATTGAAATGGCTTCAAACCTTGTAACCGATTTTGATTTGCAAGGTGCAAACTCAAAATGCAATCTCACTCTCCTCTCTCAATCCTCACCAACCTTCACTCTGAACCACTTCTAAATCATATATAGAACATGAATGAATGATCTAGAAAGTTCTAGATCACTCTAATGAGAAATTCAATATCTCACTTCACTTGAAAATCCAATCTCATGGTATACTCAAGACAGTCTTTGCATCAGCTTGTATTCATCATGCTTTTCATCCAAATTCTCTCCAAGTGAGATTATGAAAATGTTTGGATTGAAAGGAGCCTTGGTTATGCCTTGCATATTGGTTTGGCAATTGTTACTTATGATGTAAGTAACCACTTTTCAAAGCAAGTCCTCAAATTAACCCTCATTCAAAATTGTGGCAATGTCAATGTTCTTAAAATGTGCTTTAAAATCAAATTGGTATGTCATATGGCTTGGTTTGGACATGTAGATCAAAAATCCCAATTTCCATCTTTGGTTCATTTGAAATTCACCCTTATTTTAGGCCATTTTTGTGATTTTGTGAAGCAAGCTATTCCAAGCTCTCATGACCTCTTGGCTAGCCTTAAAACATCATTTTGAACACGTTTGATGTTAAATATTTTCCCATTTGAAGCTTGCAAATAGGAGTTATGGCCTTATGATTGAAATGACCTGTAATCTCCAAATGACCAAAATACCCTTGACTTGTCAAAGCCATAACTTGAGTTCTACAAATCTTATCAAGGACTTATAGTACTCTCTAGAAATCTAAGAGGATAAGGAACAACATTCATGTTGACCAAAAGTTCATAGGAATCATACTTCTAGGGCAAAAGTCTCATGCAAGTTGGACAACTTTCAAGCTCCAAATTCACATACCTCAGATGACCCGTAACTTGTCAAAGTCATAACTTGAGTTCTACAAATCCTATCAAGGACTTCTAGCACTCAAATTAAAGCTAAGATCATGCTCTACAACATTCACGTTGGGGGCAAGATGATATGACAATCACATCTTGAGCTAAATTGCCTTGAAGATAGGGGTCAAACTAGGGGATTTTACACTGTCAAGCCTTAGAAACCCTAGCTTGAATCCTCTCAAACCCTTCAATCATGATGAGTTAACCTTGGAATCATCCTTATAACATCTCAATGTATCAATCCATGATCACATGGCTCTTGAATTAGGTCTCAACCTTCTTCAAATCATCAGTTGACTTAGGGTTGACCCAGTCAAACCCTAGCTGCACCAATCATGGTTGAGCCTTCTTAATCTTGCACAATGACCTTTCTAGGCCTCAAAGTGATCTTCAAAACTTCTCATGAGCTCTCTCAAGACCTCAAGTCTAACTTCATGGCTTCAGAATCATCTGATGACTTCCCACAACTCTCAAGTTAGGAGGCCTACCCACTTGGCTTCAATCACTCTCTCTGAGGATCTTTTAACTTCTATGACAAGGATATCAACCCTTGGGCACTTGAATAACCTTCTTAGCTAGCTTCATAGTCTTGCATAGATATTGATTGGTAATCATACCTCTTGATATCCTGCATACATGTCAATGAAATGCAAATGATAATGCTAATGTGAATGAAATGAAACATAAGCTAGGTGAAGATAATGTTGAGCAAATTTTGGGGTGCAAAAGACACAATGCATGAAAAACCACAAGAACATCGTTTTTTGCAGATTTGTAGGTTATGAGTCGACCATACCAGTCAGCGCACATCAAGTCAAGTTTCCCACTGGTCAGCGCACGTCCAGTCAAGTTTTCCACTGGTTAGCGCATGGACACCATGAGTCGACCATCAGTCGACACATGAAGCCTTCATAATTCTCACGGGTCAGCGCGCGCCGACCTATGGTCGACGCATACTGTTGAGTTTTTAACATTGATGAAATCTGCAGGTCATGCATCGATGCATAGACCTGCTACGGTCGACCGTTCGCGCGGAAATGCTGTTTTTAAATGATTCCCACTATTATTTGAAAAGATGTTATGCCTTTGGTTGATCTGTTACTATATATACAAAGTCAATCACTTATGTCAAACAACATTTGATAAAATTGATTCAAGTGTACAAAGAAAGAGTGAAATAGGTGTCCAAGATTCATCATCTTCATCTTCAACATCTCACAACACATCAATTACACACAATCATTTTTTAAGTGCCTTGTGAGTGATTAAAGGTAATAAGGTTCGAAGCTGAGATTGGATAATCTGGTTCGGGTTGAAGCTTGCGACAGGTTCTTTCTTGAATAAAACCTTTAGGGTTTTGTCCTCCAAGATTGGTTTGATTTTTGGGGGTTTTTGGACGAGATTCTTCATTAAGGGTCAGCTGAGCGAAGGTGATTGTGAAGAGGGAGTCTTCATCAATCTAGTAGCGGATTCAGTGATATTGAAGGGAAGATCTCCGGTTCGATTCGTTGTAGTTGAGATCAGTCGGGCCGAAGGTTTGAAGAACTGAAAGTTGTTCAATAAAGGGGCTGGAATCGGAGGTCTATCAACAACGATCGGAGGACTTGATTCATCTTGAATCAAGGGGCAAGGAGTCAAAGCAACATTCAACATCTTGAGAATTTTGTTGTAAATTTGTTGTTCAATCCTTGTATAAACTGTTACATTCAACAGGTGATATCTATTAAATCAGTCTCAATTCTAGGTTTAGAATTAAGGGCAGACGTACCCCGAAGCGAGGACGACGGGGGAACTGCCTCACTAAATCTGTGTCTTCTCTATTTTTCAGCATTTTCGTTTTAGCTTAAAAATAAGTGATTTTAGTATAAGCACTTTTGTCAAACTGTGATATCAATTGAGTAAGAGGTTGAAACTCTTTTTTTGAATCCAAAGTACAATAAGACATTGTACTAGGCTAGTTGGAATCACTTACTCAACATAAATATCACTTGGAGTGTTTTTGCACACCAAGTGTTCGACAATTTGCCTGAACCAAAATTATCTTATTTGTGTATCTAGTTTTGGTTTGCTCTTTAAATCATTGGAACTAGGAATCCTAACAAGTGAATTAGATCATTGATAAGTGTGACTAGTGTTGTGATTCTTCTTCCATATTGTCATTAATCCATAGGCTTAACGCATATTCGGTTTTCCAATAACCGTTTGTTTTAGACTATATTTTCCTCGGCCGCTTCCGCACTTAAAACAATTTTTGAAAACCAATTTTTAATTGGTAGTGCCGACTCAAATTTTAATAGGGATCTATTCAACCCCCCCCCCCTTCTAGATCCGTGCCATAGTCTAACAAGTGGTATCAGAGCTTCAGTTACTCGGTGCTTCAAATACAACGTTGATAGAAAATGGCTAACAAACCTAAAGGGGCTTATAATAGAGCTCCCATTTTCAATGGTGAAAATTATAGTTATTAGAAAGACTGTATGCGGGTGCACATAAACTCCATAGATAGAAAAATATGGAACGTTATCCTCAATGGTCCAATAGAAATTACTATGACCAATGTGGATAATGTGGTTGTGCCAAAGCCCGAAGCACAATGGACCGATGATGATGAGAGAAAATACAATTATGATTGGAAAGCCAAAAATATCCTAATCTCCTCATTAGGTGTAAATGAATACTATCGTTTATCCCTTTGTCCTACTGCTAAGGCCATGTGGGATTCACTACAAATCGCCCATGAGGGGACGAATGATGTTAAGTTGGCTAGAATCAACACATTAACACAAGAGTTTGATCTTTTTTTCATGGAGCAAGGGGAAACCATTGCTGACATGCAAAAGAGATTTACTCATCTCATCAATCGTTTACATTCATTAGGTAGGCCTGTTTCCAATGATGTTGCTACTAATAAGATCTTGAGATGTCTTAACAGGGAATGGCAGCCGAAAGTGACCGCCATCAAAGAAGCGAATGATCTTACCATATTAGACTTGACAACATTGTTTGGCAAACTACAAGAGCATGAACAGGTACTCTTGAGCCTAGACCAACGCGAAAAAGAAAGAAAAGAAGGACAAAATGAAGGTGAGTGAAAAGAAATCTATGGCTCTTAAGACTTCCTCCTCGAAGTCTCAAGCAAAAGAGCAAAGTGATTATTCCTCGAGCGACGAAGAAGAAGAGGACAAGAGCGAAGATATGGGGTTGTTCGTTAAACATTACAACCGTTACGTGAGAAAGAACGGCATCCAACATTCCGAGAAGAACTTGGTAAACTTCCGGAAACAATCGAGGTACTCCAAAGATGATGACTCGAAAGGTAAAAAGACTAGAGGGCCATGCTACATGTGTGGGAAGCCCGGTCACTACAAACCGGACTGTCCGATGAACAAAAAGGCAAAGGAAAAGGAATCATCCAAGTCATACAAGAAATCATCAAAGCCAAGGAGAGCGTACATAGCTTGGGAAAGCGATAGCGACTCCTCCTCCTCTGATGAAAGCTCTAGTGATGAAGAAGAGTCTGTGAACCTATGCCTTTCCGCACACCAGAAAAATAAGAAAAAGCAGGTACGTCACTCTAAATATGAGAAGTCCTCAAATATGTCGCATTCAGAATTACAAACTGCATTCAATACTTTACACAATGAAGCAACTGAAGCCTTTAAGAGACTTGCCTCAAATAAAAGAATTTTTACTTAGAGCATAAAATTAAAGAGTCTGAAAGGAAACTAGAGGAACTTAAGGCTTCCATTGTGGAAAGTAATAAATCGGATTGTGAGGACCATAGAAATCCTTTCGACTTTGGATGTGCTACTTGTCATATTTGGCAAGGTGAAGTTAGAACCCTTAAGGCCAAATTAAACAAGGCTCTTGAGCCTAAAATTACATTTGCTATTGATAGAAAGGATTTTAGAAAAAGTATGGTGAACCCATATCAAAAATATGCATATGTAATTAGGGATCAAGAGAGTAAAAGTGATTCTAAAGTCGATTTTGCATGCTTATATTGTTGCAAGAAAGGCCATTCCATTGCTAAATGCCGATTTAGAAGATTTTTGGTTCCTAAAGGCATCTATCAATGGTTGCCCAAATGCAACCACTTTTTCGCTAACATATTAGGACCCAATATGCCATTGGGTACCTCCTCTTGCTAATTATGTTTTAATAGGTATAATGTGTCGAGACCACTGAGAGAAGATGGGTTCTCGATAGTGGATGTTCAAGACACATTTCTGGAGACATATCCCTATTCATAGACTTTGTGGCTAAGAAGAAAGGGTATGTAACTTATGGTGATAACAATCATGGAGCAATACTTGTAAATGTAGTGTAGGTAACCCCTTTTCCACTACGATTTCTGACGTGTTGCTTGTCGAGGGCCTTAAACATAATCTGCTTAGCATTAGCCAATATGCGACAAAGGATACAATGTATCATTTTCAAAAGAGTGTTGCAAAATTGTGCATGATAATGACAAGAAGAATATGTTTAATGGTTTTAGAGTAAACAACATATATATTCTTGGCTTAAGTGAAGTACCGTTAACAAGTGACAAATGCCTCGTAACAATGAGTGAAGACTCATGGCTATGGCATAGGCGTTTAGCGCATGTTAATTTTGACTTACTAAATAAAGTAGTCTCAAAGACTTAGTCTTAAGACTCCCCAAAATAAAGTTCACCAAGGATCACCTTTGTGATGCTTGTCAAAAAGGGAAGCAAACGAGGATCTCATGTAAATCCAAAAAGATCGTTTCAACGACGAGACCTCTCGAACTTCTTCATATGGACTTATTTGGGCCGTCTAGGATTAAAAGTCTAGGAGAAACTATTACAGTTTCGTAATAGTGGACGATTTTTCTAGATTTTGTTGGACTATCTTTTTAGTAAGTAAGAGTGATACGTTCGCCGCCTTTGAAAGGTTTGCTAAGCTTTCCAAAATAAGTTAATTACAAACATTGTGTCAATTATAAGCGACCATGGAGGTGAGTTTGAAATCACTTGTTTGAAGAATATTGCGGTAACCATGGTATAGATCATAACTTCTCCGCTCCACGCGCTCCTCAACAAAATGGGGTTGTGGAGCGTAAAAACCAAATTTTAGAAGAATTGGAAGAACAATGATTAACGAAAGTGGTTTACCGAAATATTTTTGGGCCGACGCCATTAGTACAGCGTGTTATGTTTTGAATAGGGTGCTCATTCACCCCATTCTAAATAAAAACCATATGAGCTTTTAAAAGGGCGAAAGCCAAATGTTTCTCACTTGCATGTGTTCGGTTGCAAATGTTTTGTATTAAACAATGGAAAGGAAAACTTGGGCAAGTTTGATTCCAAGGCCGACGAAGGTATCTTCCTCGGATACTCTCAATTGAGTAAAGTATGTAGAATATACAATAAACGATTACTTGTTGTAGGAGAGTCTGTGCATGTTACTTTTGATGAGTCCTATCCGAGAAATGTCGGAAAGGATAGTGTTCTTCATGGTGCAGGTGCAGGTACATCTATGGAAGACATACTCAAAGGGGGCGAGACGGGGATTGATCAACCTGACGAAGCCAAAGTTGAGGAGGATAAAGATGTACACCATGAGGTAACCGAGGAAGCTCATCAGCCTACAAACGATGATCTCCCTCAAGCTTGGAAGTCTCCCAAAGACCATCTGTTGCAGTGAGAATCGTGATACCAAGCTATTGATTAACTTTAATCTTAATTCTTTGATTACAACCGGACTTTAATTTATCCAAAGGAAAGGTCTAAAGAAAGAAAAACCTTTTCGCGATGTAACGAAAACGCTTTAAGAGATTCGGGGATCGGGGGTTAGTTATATCTAGGGAAGGTATTAGCACCCTAAATATCTGTAGTACTCTACAGGAACCTTTTGTTTGTTTGCATGCTAAGTTGGTAAATATTTGCTAAGGTTTGGGTTGGGTAAAGGGGTAGGGTATGATAGATGAAGGCCTAAGATTGTTTCTAAGCTTGCTCGCAAAGACATCGCGTCCTCTGCCTACTTATCCTAACTAGGATAGAATCAGAGCAATCGTAGTTCACCTCACTAGGGTTGAAGAACACTTGATTATGATCAAGGTTCAAAGGAGGACAAACATATCCATGCTTGTGTAGAGTTTAACAAAACTCTCTAGATCTATGTTATAACACTCAAGAGGGGAGTAAGTAATCATTACTATGATTCTTACATAGAGTTAACCAAACTCTATCCTAGGGTTTTAATTGAAGAACGCTCCTAGTGTAGGTGAGTTTTCTAGACTTAAAGCAAAGTCTAATGGTTTAAAATGTTCTAACTTAACTAAGCTAGGGTTAGGATGACTTTACAAAGTCAAGAGGGGTAAATGAGCTATCCAATGACACAAGGGTCAAGGGAGAGACTTTTCCTTTGGAAGGAGAGAGGGGAGAGACAACTTGGATGAGAACTAAAGAGTTCCATCACTTGGGGAAAGAAGTACTTAAAAGCAAAATGAAATAATATTAAAAACAAGTAAACATGCATATTACAATAAGCAGATACTTCAAGTGATATCAAGGGTTACAACCGATAAATCATCTTAACAAAGATTGAGGGCTCATCTTGACAAAGATTGGAACATGATGAAGGTTATTACTACATAAAACAAATCACAATTTGAAGATAGGCAAGTCATAAATTCAAAGCATAGTAAATGTGACAACAATGTGCATAGATAACAATCAAACACAATTAAATCAGTTTAAGCCTCATAATTTAGGAGGGGGTCATGGAGATGAAATCACTTAACCAAGTAAACGTGATGAAACAATAAAGGTAACAACCAACAAAAGAGTGTCATAAGTGAAAATGTATGGGTGATACTCAAAGCAAATAGTCAAGCAAGGGTCGCATTTACGGATCGCGCTTTCAAAGTAGACACAGGTAAAGGGGATACTTTATGGTAACAATCAAAATGGGAAAATCCTAACATGTTTACTAACATACAAGAGAGGAGAATGAATAAATATCTTAACAAAAATAGTCATGGTGAAAAGAAATTCATCTGCATACGGGAGATAACGATCTCAATACAAAAGCAACTTACAAGCAACCAAAAGGCATGAAAATTTGAACAATCATGGAATTAAAAAATATCACATGAAAGTAGGCATCAAGACAAACACAATGCAAAATGAATGGGTTTAAAATGATTAAAAATGAATGAGTTATGAATTTTCAAAGATTGGATGAAAAATTACAAAAATAAATAAAAGGGTTGCCCTCCTCAGGGGTCGAACCCAAGTCATGCAGGTACAAGGCGCGCTTAAGGCATATGGTCTTACCACTGGGGTGGCAATACATCCATTAACTAAACTGAATTAATTAGTACATAAGGCTTGTTTCGCTTGAATTTCTGGGCAAAAACACATATGAACACATGGTTTGCAAAATGCATCACAACTCTCTCAATTTTTAACCAAATTAAACAAACTTTATATGTATCTGGACCAGAAAAATCTGAGGAACATGATGGTGTAATTAGATTTTTGAAATTTCCTCCCCAACTCAAAACCCGATAGCACATACAATGTGAGTGTGTGAGATGCATTTGGATGCTTAAATCAAATCCTAATCAACCTCAGATCAAACCAATTACACACACACACACTAAAAACATGTTGATGAATGAAGGTGAGCAAAAGGTTCAGTTAAAAACAAACTGTGGAGAAGAATGACAATCAAGTTGCAAATATGAGATAAAAATGCATTTCCAAAACCAATGAGTAGTTCAAGCATGTTATAGCCAGAGAGAAGGTTCAAACACATTTCAAATATCATGTACACAAAGTTCACACACTCAAAAGGATCACATACCAACCAAAGCTCCAACTGACATATAGAAATGAAAAGCCATTCATGACAGTTTGCAAGTATGAGGGATTTAAGATACATTCCCACAACTGTTGTTCAACAGATACAATTGGAAACAAATGAAAGTATGCACACTTGAAATGTATTACTCATGGACTAAGTTCAAAGAAGTGTCTTAATTTCCTACTGAATTATAACAAGATTGTTTAGTTGCAAAAATGTGAAAATGGCTTAAAATGCATTTCAATGTTGGAGTTCAAAACAGAAGTGATTAAGATGGGGATATTAACACGAGCAAACCATAAATATGATGCTGAAGGTATTCTAAAATGATGCAAAGCAAGCTTGGAATAAGAACTGGTGTATGAGCTGTAAATGTATTCATGATATTGATGCATTTTTGAAACTAGGACACATGCTGAACTAAATCACACTTGACAAATATCATACATACATTGTGAACGTATTATCAGAAAGTTTCCATACTCTAAAATCAACATGGATTAAGTGAAACAGATGGTTAATCATGGATAGCATATTTAACATAACAATGCTAGTTTCAATGATGCATACATGACCAAAAACATGAGAAAACACCAGAACTCAAAATCAAACATCAGTATGCACATATGAAATGAAAATAAGCATATGGAAGTTCACAGAGATCAACAATATGTCATACATTAACAAAATGACTTTCAAGCCACAAGGAAACATTTTAAAATGCAATCACAAGACCAACACATGTGCTGGACTAGTTTAGACTATACAACCTTCACATACAGTTTTCAAATGTACAAACACATATGCCTAGACCTTAAAAACAATCACTAATCAAACAGGATGGTAAATGATATGTTCGTGGAAAATTCAACATGAAAAATGCAGGCATATCATGTGATGCAGACTGACATCTCAAATGAGCAGGTTCAAGCTTATGCCAATGTCAAGTACAGGTTTTAAATGTATTAGTTGATAATTCTAAACACACAAGTTCATGTTCCAATAGAGAAATAGCGAGGTACTGCAAGCTACTGCAGAAAAGGCAACAAGTTATTGACAATGCAATATGGAAGTGATGTGTCAGTTCAGGTGTCATCAAGTTATAAAAACAAAATGCACACATTATAAGTATGGAGATAGATGAAACTGAATGCAAAACTTAGGCATACTTAAACTGAATCAACATTTGGTATGTGAGTGAAGAATGCAAGACAGTTTTTTTTTTAGATAATGTGATGAGGCAGCAGGGAAGAAATTTCCAACAATGAGGTTTTGAATCAAAATAAACAACACACACACATCTTATATATCATGACAAGTAGGATTAGCCCAAGAACAAACATGATGCATCTAGAGCAAAACTTGGAATGTTGGTGGAAATGGCAAAACCGTTTTGATGACAGTAGGTGAATTTTAAGTGGAAATTGCTTTAAACCAAAACAAGAGCATACACACACCATAAATGCAGGGAGGAATGAGTTACAACTCAGAAATTGAACATATTGCAAGCAAACCAGGTTTTGGCATGCTCATGGTGGTTTTGGCTTGAAAAAGAACAGTTTGAAGTGAAATAAGAAAATAGGTACACACAGATTAATTTAATCATCCATACATCCTAGAATCATGAATCTAAGTGAGTTACAACTCAAAACAATAGGCCATACAAACAGAAAAACAAATTGGTATGCTGTGGCAGATTTGGTGTAAAATGCAATTGTGAGTGGTATAGACCATGACAGTTTGTTTCTAGGTCAAATGATGATGCAAACACACTTCAAATGATCAGTATGAGATGCTCAAAAGGTACTTTCAATGAAAAGCAAGCTCTATGCAAAAATGCCCTATGAGTTGCATTGGTTGTCTTCAAGTGTTCATGCCAAAATGCAAAAATGAGTTTTATGCACAAAATTGGTAAAGTAAACATCTAGGCAACTTTCATATGCACATTTAGACATGCTCCAAGGGATAAGAAAGTCAATTTTAATGTTGATAAAAAAAGTGCATGCCAACTGTTTTGCTTGACAGAATAGATGCAGTAGCAAGAAAAAATTAGCATGCAGTGGTTTTGAAACTTGTCCACAGTATAGTAATGTTAACATTTCAACAGATCAAACAACATAACACAAGCAAACAATCATGAGCACAATGCAGTGATGTTAATGATCAAGCAATTAATGCAAAGGCAAGGTAACCTGGACTGCTAGCAGAAAGATTGGTCAAGTTTATGCCTTGGAAAAATGCTCATAATCAAATATCAGTGATCAACATCAAAACAAACAATTGTCAAGCCAAGTAGTAACCAAATCAAGCCAACATCTTTGTGATCTTTCCAACAGCCATTGATGCAAGTGAACCAGAACTTAATGGTGTGTGCATACTGTTTTGAAGTTTTTTGAAGTAACAGGGCATTTTTCAAAATGGAACAAGCAATCATATATTACACACACAAACATGATAACACATAGATTAGAACCAAACAAACTTCAAATCCTACAGTCTTGGTATTAGAGCATGTATGTGCAATAATCAAGTAACAAGAAGCTTCTAGGCAAAACACCAAAATGATGCTCATGACATGGTAATGAATGGAAAGAGGCTAGACACTTCACACCTGTTGTAGTAAACTTGAGCAAGCAAAAATACTCCTAAAAACCCAGAGATTTATACTTCACTTCTTGGCCTTGAGACTTTACTTCACCTTTAAGTAACAATCCACTTATGATGCTAAATGTCAAAATAAGAGTGTACAAGGGTTGCTAGTGGTTTGGACAGTTGAGGAATGTTGTTGGTGACGTGTTAGAGGGATTAGAATGGCAAGAATCTATATGGAATTAGTTTTGGCCATTTTAGTGATTTTGGTCAAAGTATGGTGGGGATAAGGTTGACTTTTTGACTTTTTGAGGTTTTTGATGGTTTGATGGATTATACACCTTCTATATGTTATTTAGAAAGTGTATGGATGGTTGTGGGAGTGTTGAAAAGGGTAGAAATGAAAATGGTGTGAAATATGCCAAATGACCAATTTTGGTGTTTTTGAACTTTTCTTCACTTACAAGCAAAGAGAGAGTGAGGAGGAGAGCTATGATACTTTGATATTCTGAATAGCTCTGGTCTCTTGGAAGTGAGGGTGAGGCCTCTATTTATAGGAGAAATGAGGATGAGGGCAGCTTGGTACTTTGCCACTTTTGGAGGGAGTTTGATGAAATTTCTTGCAAAATCTTGCCAAGATCTTCTCCTATCAGCTCCATGGCTTAAGGAGGATCAGAAACATCAAGTGGATATTGGTATGAAATGACTGAGATAAGCTTAGAGTATAGAGTAAGCCAGCTGCAACAGTTGGAAGTGAAAAAGTTTCTCTCTCATTCTTACACATTTGAATATTTTAATCCATAAATTGCAACTTGCATCTCTCTCTCCTCAATCTCTCTTTTTTCTGTCATTCTCTTCCTCTACACATCTAAATATCATAATGTATCATGACCCAAGGGTGGAGAGTGGTTAGAGATGAAAAATTCTGATTTTGAGAAGTTGGGCCAAGTGGATTTTTAGTGTGACAGACCCAACTTCAAGGCACCATAACTCCTAGCTCACAAATCTCCTTGGGGAGTTCTTGCACTTTTTAGAAAGCCCTTGTGTAGCTCTATAACTTTCATGTTTTGGTAATTTCCAAATTCTTGATGGAACTAGGTTGAAAAACCCTTCAAAGTTCTGAAAATAGTGGTTTGTATGGCCAGAATTTGTGAAATTTCATTAAGTCCTTTACCCTTGAAAAATGATTTTTGCTATAACTCCAATTCCATGCATTTTTTGAATATGGACCAATGTGGGACTTTTGTAGGGTTTGTCAAGACCTTTCAAACAAGCTTAGAACCACTTCAATTGGATGTGTGGTTGAGGAGTTATGGTTTTGCCCCTTTCGAAACCCTAATTCCCGATTTTTGCAATTACTTCCTAACCCTTGATCCAATGGTCATGAAATTTTATAGGGAGGTGTAATATGATATAAGGAACATTTTTCATTCACACCTTGAAGTCAAATTCCTTATTGTTGGAGAGTTGACTTTTTGGTCAACTTTTCAATCGATCGGTGTCTACCGAGTCGCCCGTTGGTGATCCGGACATCTTGAGGACTTGAAACTCTTGGGACGGACTTTACTAAGCCATAGGAGCTTAATGGACCTTGATCCCATCATTGAAATACTCTTTGAATCAAAAGTCAAACTACAGTTGACTTTTCTAGTCAAAAACCCTAATCGGGTGTCTCAAATTGCACTGTTCTCGAACCCCGGGTGACCACCTCAAATTGGATTCATACTTGACCCAATGTTGTATTCTTGATCTTGTTTGAAGTTGAATCAATCTAAAACGTTGATTGATCGGACCACTGAAGTCTCGATTTTGACGTTACGGAACCCTAATTCATCTGCATCTTGACAAAGATAAACTTGAACTGGATTAAGGTTAGTTAATCAAATGAATAGGATCCTACAATGATGATGAGAATCTAAGAGGTCAAAATTTGGGGTGCAACAGATGCCCCTATTTAAATATCTTTACTAGATGGTAATGAGAGATGACAATCCTCATAGAATCGCAGTGAAAGGTATTTAAATATAGCAAACCAGAAATTTTGTCCCTTAGATCCGATGGTATGCAAATGGACAAATGCAAATATGCCATGAATCTAAATGATGTTATATGATGCTTGAATGTCAGACAGATGCAGACACACGAACAAATATGAAAGAACGGCAAAACGATGAGTAACCACTCACGGGGACCCAACACACTGGGGAAAGATTCCAAGCAAAGTAAGCAAGATAGTTCAAACATGACTAAGGATGCTTGTTCAAGGAAATCTTTCACGCAGGGGACACAAATTTCACTAGGGATGACACATCTTCATTGGGGAAAGGAGATACGAACCTCACTGGGGATAACCAGATGAGGAAGCCCATCGGGGAAGATGACAATTCTTCACTGGGGAAACGAAAAAAAAGAAATGCAAACCATACTGGGGAAGAATCCCACTGGGGCAAACTTTGCTGGAGAACAAAATCACTAGGGAAGCAAAGTTTCACCGGGGAAAAGACGTTATAAAGACACGACTCTCACTGTGGATAACTAGATGAGAAAATTTCCTATAAACGAAGAGTTCAAACGGGATCTTCAGGAAAAGGTTAGAAACAAATACCGGACGCGCCGGGGAAGCTAGTATCCACTAGTTCTCCGAGACTCGGCTGAGAAAGCAAAAAAGCTTCAAATGGGGAGACTGGTGACGACCAGAATAACAAATAGCTTCAAATAGTGCTAGTTCCCACTAGACTTACTAGGGAGGATGGTGATGACCAATCCAAAGTTCGGTTTCCAAGAAGTGTTAAATATCACTAGACTTCCTGGGGATATGGTGACGATCAAGTCGAAGTTCCAATTACAATTGGGGAATTCCAAGCAATGTTGTTAAAACAACAGGACTCTGGCTGGGGAAGTTGGTAACAATCAACTTTCGGTACTAATAACGATTAGTTTTCAAGCAATGCCAGTAACCACTGGTCTTAGAGGAGACTGGTGATGACCAAATCAGGATATACCAATAACAATTGGTTCTGGACGATGCTAGTAACCACTAGACTTAACTGGGAATTTTGGTGACGACCGAGTCCAGGGAGACCAATGACCATTGGTTCCTTTTTCAAAAAGTTTGGTAACGACCAGAGGATAACAATTTGTTTTAAGTGATGCCAACAACTATTGGACTTAGGTCAATTGGTGACGACCGGACTAGGTATACCAATAACAATTGGTCCTGGATAGTGCTAGTAACCACTAGATTTTCCAAACAAGGCTAATGACCTCTAGACTTATAGAGATTGGTAATAACTGAATCAAGGGGTACCAATGACAATTGGATTTGAAGGTGATGCCAATAATCATTGGACTTTTAGGGAATTTTGGTGACGACCAACTCCAATGTCAACGATCATTGGTTTTTTAGAGGGCAATACCAGTAACCACTGGATTTTTAGCCAAATTGGTGAAAACTGAATAGAGGGACTCCAATAACAATTGGTTTGCTTTATAACAGAATCAGTAACAACTGGGTTAAAAAAAAATAGTTGGTGACGACCAAATTACTGTACCGAACGTACTTAGTTCTGAACATGTGCTAGTGACCACTAGTCTTTCAAAGTTTATTGGTGACGACCAAATTGAAGATGAAAATTGGTAACAACCCCCTGTTTGTGTAAATTAGGCATTGCTAGTCACCACTAGCTTCCCAAAGAAGATAAGGAAACCCCAGGATGTCAACTTTGAAGCGAACTTGTAACAACAAAACAAAGATAAAGGTAACGACCAAAGGATCTCAACAGCAGGAATGCAAACAAATGCGTATGTTGGCATGATGTTGTATGCAAGACGCAAAACGACCCGTAGGAACAAAGAAAGACCAAACAAAGAGGGAATTCGTCACGCTGAGTTTTAAAATGCCTCAAGTCAGGCAACACTTCCTTCTTTGGTGTAGATAACGACTTTTCTCAGTAACATCCTCATATTTCGGCGGAAAAGAAGTCTTGGCTTAAGAGCCTGATTTGTTGTCGGACACATCTGGCTTGGTCAGAGGTAACAGCAACCCTCCACAACTTTGAGGACTATGTAATGTTATCAGATTACCTCTAGAACTTTTCAATCATTTTGTCAAATTGTGCTTCCTTTTTAAAAAAAAACTTTAAAGTTTTCCAAAACACTTTGCTTTCATGAAAATTCTCATTAACAAACAAGTGAAATTGCATAACAAAAATAGCGGATCATAACAATGATTTGGCCAAAAATCTGATTTTAATGATAGACAAGAACTTTACAAAAGGCAAAGCCTTGGGAATTTTATAAGTTTTGAAAAATGGCAATAGAAAAGGTTACAGAATCCCATAATAATCCGGACCTTCCGACTGCCAGTTCACTTGCTCCGCTGCTTCTGACGAGAACAACAGGCGTTGGCCTTTCTTCTAATATTCTGCACAGGACTCTGCCCCAGCGTCGGTCAGCTTTCAAACATTGGGCTTTCATCTTGTCGAGGCACTAGAATCCTCCTTCTATGTATTTCGTTTCATGCGTAGTATTTTCTTATTGCGTCTGAGTTGACGGGATACTTGAGTAGTTCGCCATCCATAGTTTCGAGAATCAGAGATCCTCCGGAGAAAACAGTCTTCACAACGAAAGGGCCGTCATAGTTGGGCATCCACTTGCCACGCATATCTTTTTGCGTTGGTAGGATTTTTCTAAGCACAAGCTCTCCTTCCCTATACTCTTTGGGACGAACCTTCTTGTTGAACGCTCGGGCCATCCTTTGTTGATAGATTTGACTGTGGCACATGGCCGTCATTCTTTTCTCGTCGATGAGATTCAAAGAATCGAATCTTTCTTTTATCTACTCGTCTTCATCCAGCTTTGCTTCCGTCAAGATCTTCAAGGAAGGTATTTTGACTTCAATGGGTAGCACAACGTCCATCCCGTACACTAAAGAAAAGGGAGTTGCCCCTGTCGAAGTGCGCACTGACGTTCGGTATCCGTGCAAAGCAAATGGTAACATCTCATGCCAATCTTTGTAAGTTACGACCATTTTTTGTATTATCTTTTTGATGTTTTTGTTTGCAGCTTCAACTGCACCATTCATCTTAGGTCTGTAAGGGGACGAGTTGTGGTGTTTGATCTTAAAATCGTCACAAAGTTCCTTCATTGTTTTGTTGTTCAGATTCGACCCGTTGTCAGTGGTGATCTAGTTAGGGATACCATATCGGCAGACGATCTCCTTTTTAATGAAGCGTGCAACCACTTGCTTCGTCACGTTTGCATATGACGCTGCTTCCACCCATTTGGTGAAATAGTCGATTGCGACAAGATGAAGCGATGGCCATTAGAAGCTTTTGGCTCTAATTTCTCCGATCATATCTATGCCCCACATTGCAAAAGGCCAAGGTGACGTCATCACATTGAGAGGATGCGGAGGGACATGCACTTTATCAGCATAAACTTGACATTTATGACACTTTCGAGCGAAGAGTATGCAGTCCGTCTCCAAAGTTAACCAGAAGTAACCCGCTCTTAAGATTTTCTTAGCCATGGCGTGGCCATTTGCATGGGTGCCGAAGGTTCCTTCGTGTACTTCGGTCATTATGAGATTCGCCTCGTTTTCATCGACGCATCGGAGTAAGACCATGTCATGATTTCTCTTGTACAAGACGCCGTTGCTGATGAAGAATTTAGATGACAACCTTCGTATTGCTCTTTTGTCAATCGTGGACGCGTTAGCGGGATACTCTTGGTTTTGAAGGAAAATCTTGATATCATGAAACCATGGCTTCTCCTCAGATTCTTCATCTATTGCCATGACGTATGCGGGTATTGTCCTTCTTTCGATGCAGATCAGAGGTGCCTCGTTGACAAACTGGACTTTCCATATTGATGCCATCATGGCTAACGCATCGACAATGTGATTTTCTGCCCTTGGTATGTGCTTGAAGGTAATTTCATCGAAATATTCAGCCATCTCTAAGATGTGGGTCTTATAAGGGATCAACTTTTCATCCCTGGTTTCCCATTCTTCTTTAAGTTGGTATATCACCAAAGCAGAATCACCAATTACCTCCAAGATTTTGATGCGGAGATCAATGGCAGCCTCCAATCCTAGGATGCAGGCTTCATACTCTGCTATGTTGTTTGTACATGAGAAACAAAGTCGGGTTGTGACCGCAGTGTACCCTCCAGTTGGATTTTTCATAACAGCTCCGATGCCATGTCCATTTTTGTTTGATGCTCCATCGAACATCATCTCCCAGCGAGATCCCGGATCGGGACCTTCTTCTGGACCAGGCTCTGGTTTCGTGCGCTGAATATACATCACATCTTCATCAGGAAAATCGAACTTGAGTGGTTGATAATCCTCCGTAGGATGCTCTGCAAGGTGTTCTGACAAGATACTTCCTTTGATAGATTTTTGAGCAACATACTGGATATCGTACTCTGATAAGAGCATATGCCATCGGGCTAATCTTCCTGTTTGAGATGGCTTTTCAAAGATATACTTGATGGGGTCCATTTTAGAAATTAGCATCGTAGTGTGACAAATCATGTATTGCCTCAGACGCTTGGCGGCCCATGCTAATGCACAATAAGCTTTTTCCAGGGGAGAGTAACGACTCTCGCAATCAGTGAACTTCTTGCTTAGATAATAGATTGCATGTTCTTTCTTCCCTGACTCATCAGTCTGGCCCAAGACACAGCCCATTGAATCTTCTAGCACCGTCATATACATGAACAAAGGCCTTCCAGGTACCGGAGGAATCAACACTGGAGGCTCTTGCAAATACTGCTTGATTTTCTCGAATGCGGCCTGACAGTTTTCATTCCATACCACTGTTTGATCTTTTCGTAACAACTTGAAGATCGGTGTGCAGGTAGGGGTCAAATTGGAAATGAACCTGGAGATGTAATTCAAACGTCCGAGGAAGCCTCTGACTTGTTTCTCAGTTTTGGGAGCATGCATCTCCTGGATTGCTTTAACCTTGTCAGGGCCTACTTCAACTCCTCGCTGACTAACGATGAAACCAAGTAACTTGCCTGAGCGAACTCCAAAGGTACATTTTGCTGGATTTAGTCTCAATGATACTTTCGGAGTCTCTTGAATAGCTTCATTAGATGATCCAAGTGGTCTTCTTCACTTTGGGATTTGGCAATCATATCGTCCACGTACACCTCGATTTCTTTGTGCATCATATCATGAAAGAGTGTGACCATAGCTCTCTGATACGTTGCCCCTGCGTTCTTCAAACCAAAATGCATTACCTTATAACAATAGGTGCCCCATGGTGTGATGAAAGTTGTTTTCTCCATGTCATCCGGATCCATTTTTATTTGGTTATAACCAGAAAATCCGTCCATGAACGAGAACACTGCAAAGCTTGGTGTGTTATCCACTAAAGTATCAATATGTGTAGCGGGAAATCATCCTTCGGACTTGCTTTGTTTAGATCCCTGTAGTCGACGCACATCCTGACCTTGCCATCCTTCTTCGGGACCGGTACAATGTTTGCCACCCATTCTGGATACTTGGATACTGCTAAAAAACCGGAATCTATTTGCTTTTTGACCTCATCTCGAATTTTAAGTGCCATGTCTGGTCTCGACCTGCGAAGCTTTTGTTTGATCGGAGGACATTCTGTCTTCAGGGGGGAGCTTGTGCATGACGATGTCAGCATCCAATCCTGGCATATCTTGGTAGGACCAAGCAAATACGTCAACAAAATCTCTAAGGATTGTTATCATCTCGTCTTTGATTTCTGGCCTTAATGATGCCCTAATTTTGACTTCTCTTTTGTCTTCCTCTGACCCCAAGTTGATGACTTCCGTCTGCTCTTTGTGGGGTTGGAGACAAACATCTTCATATTCATCCATTCTCTTTAACTCTTCTGGGACTTCTAACTCTTCGTCATTCTCTTCTTCAGCTTGAAAGACAAATGAACCGCTAGTAGAAAGAACCGAAGGATCATAGGATTATGTGGTTGATGGAGGTATTCTACATGTTTTATTTTTGGAAGACTTAGGCACACACACACAGACATGCAGATGAAGGGTTGTTTTTATATCTTTTTTTTCAAGAAGATTGCCATTTTTCTTTTAACAAAAAGAGTGAAAATGATGCAAAAAAAACAAATAACAAGAGTTTTAAGAAAAACACTTTTTCATTAATGATTTTCAATTTTGCAAAGTGGCCCAATACAAAATAATTCGCAGGCCTTGGGCAAGACCAGGAAATTTTTAAAGAAAAACACAAAGCTAACAAGAAGAGTGAATTACTCTAAAGGTAAAAAGATGGGAACTTCCATAGCCTCCCAATTGTGCAACGCTGCTCCTCCTCTAGTTATTAGATGATCCAGATTACCGTCCTCATCTTCAGCAATAATGGCATTGACTTGCACACCGCCACTGGTGAATATCTCTTTTAAGGACTTCTTCTTCATGGTGCTTTCTTCTGGCTCGCCTTCCGGAGTTGGTTTGTAAACCAACCCTTGTTGATCATTCTTGGCTCGAGCATTGACTTCGATGACCTTTCCCCATCCTAGTGGGACTCCAGCTTTCAGTGTTGCCTTAACACTTTGAGCAGAGGTAAATGATGGCCCTTGGGTTATGTCTGATTCATCAACTAGAACAGCGTGAGCTATTTCTAGTGCTTGGAAGGCTGTCTCGAGGGAGTCTTCATCAGCCTCAATATACCGGAATGATGACAAGTTGCTCACCATTAAGTCTTCTTCTCCATGGACAATGACTAGCTGGTCATTCACAACAAACTTCATTTTTTGGTGGAGAGTGGAAGTGACAGTGCCAGTTGTATAAATCCATGGTCTTCCCAATAGGCAACTATAGACTGGATTTATGTCCATCACCTGGAAGGTGACTTCGAAGATTTGTGGTCCAATTAGGATAGGAAGATCAACTTCTCCTATCACGGTTCTCCTGGATCCGTCAAATGCCTTGACTATAAGAGAGGTTGGTCTCATGGTAGCACCTTGATATGCCAGCTTGGCCAAAGTCCTTTTAGGCATTATGTTGAGTGTTGATCCCGTGTCAACAAGAACTCGGGACATTGTATCTTCTTCACACTTGACTGACACATGCAAGGCACGATTGTGCTTACGCTTTTCAGCTGTCAGGTCATTATCATCAAAGCTCAAAGTGTTGCAGACAGTGATATTTGCTACAACGGAGTCAAACTGCCCCACTGTAATATCTTTAGTGACGTGGGCCTGTGTCAGGATTTTGAGCAATGCCTGGCGGTGTGTTGGAGAGCTTAAAAGTAAAGCCATGACCGAAATCTTGGAGGGTGTTTGGTTTAATTGGTCCACCACCCTATAATCGCTTCGTTGAATGATTCTCAAGAATTCTTCTTCATTGTTCTTGAGACTTTATTTTCCTCTAACTAAAGGTTCTTTGGCGGTGGTTGTCTCTGGAACAGGCTTCTGAGGAACAAGCGTCTTTTGAATAGAAACTGCTGGTGGAGGAACCTCGTTGTATGTTCGAGGTTGATAGACACGACCACTCCGGGTCATTTTGCTTCCATTGGCAATGTTGGCCACACTTACTGGTTTCTTTTCTTTGAAAATCCCTTCACACCACGAATAGTCTTGTTTTTGTGTCACGGCTCTTGGGTGAGGCTTGGATCCTCCCCTCGGCTCAAACCTAGTCTGTCCCCTCCCGAATTTCGGGGGTGCATCATCGCGAAATACTGGCCGAACATTCTTGTAGTTTTTGTTACTGTTATCATCTATAAATACGGCTCCTTTGTTGGGCTCTCCTGGTCTGTTAAACACAGGTTCGATGACTGCCACATCTTCTTCCTTTTCTGGTGGGCGATTTCTATCATTCCCAGTTCAATCATAGCCCGAATGTCCTTTTTCACAGCGTCACAACCCTCAGGATTTAGCATACATTCTTTGCAATCTTCGTGATATATCTTGAGTGACCACGCCTGAGCGAGGCGTTTGTGTAGGTCTGCTAGTGGCACTTTGATCTCAACCACAGTAGTAACTTTCTTATCCTCTGACCCCTCCCCTTCTTCAGTAATGGCGTTGACTCCACCATGATTTGGAATAGGGGTTGCTCTTAACGTTGGGCGGATTATCTTCGAAGGATAGAATTCTCTTTTCAATAAGTTCACGAACTAAGTGCTGAAGGGCGAAGCAACCTTCGAGATCGTGGCCTGGAGCATTCTCATGAAATGGGCAGCGAGCATTTGCATCGTAATAGAACGGGAGTGGATTAGGTGGAGCACCTAATTTTCTTGTTTTAACCAACCCTTTTTCTATTAGCATGGGAAACAGGTCGGTGTAACTCATTGGAATAGGCTGTATCTTTGGCCTATTTGCTTGATAATTTGCCCTCGGGGCCCTGTTCTGAGGTTGTTGACCCTGCGGCTGCTGGTATTGTTGTTGATTATTGGTGCGATAATGTTGCTGACTGCCAGACTGATACTGGTGTTGATTGTTGAATGCCCCAGGTTGGGGACCAGGTTGTGAAAAAGGTTGAAAAACCGGGGTTACTGCCGCTACATATGATGGTTGGTACTGTTGGTGGTGGCTTCGTGAGCTTTGTACTTTCTTTCCATATGTGATTGCACTCACCTCTCCCTCTTTCTTTTTGTGTAACATGCTGATTGGCTTCTTTGTCGTGCTGGCGCTTGAGGTAACATTTGGAGTGGTCACTTTTCCACTCCTTAAACCTGCTTCCACCTTGACTCCCACTGCCATAATATCAGAGAAATTTGTTGTAACACTGCTGATCAAACGTTCATAGAATTCTAGTCGAACTGTATCCACAAACCAGTCTGCCAACTCCTTCTCAGTAAGGGGAGGCTCTACTTGTGCTGCAGTCCCGCGCCATCTTTGCACATACTCCTTGAAGGTTTCAGTATTTTTCTGCGTCATGTTGAGAAGCTAACGGCGGTCGGGAGCTAGGTCCATGTTGTACTTGTACTATTAAATAAAAGCATCTGAAAGGTCTTGGAAACTGTGGATTTTAGCTTGATCTAAACCGAGATACCACTTAGCCGAAGCCCCTTTAAGACTATCTTGGAAACAGTGAACTAACAGTTTATCATATTCAATATGCGGAGCCATCCGCCTACAGTACATGATTAGGTGCTCCTTAGGACAAGTGGTCCCCTCATATTTGTCGAAGATTGGCATTTTAAATTTTTGAGGAAACACCAATCCAAATACCAGACATAGATCCTTGGCATCAGATCCAAAGACGTGATTTCCTTCAATGGCCCTCATCCTTTTGGCCATGATGTCCATCTCCACTCTTAATTTTTCGTGTTTTTCGTCCTCAGCTTCAGACCCATCGGGTATATCAAAGATTGGCTGTTGATTGGCGAAGACTGGTCGTACTGTGGTAGGTCTACCTGCTTGAGTGAAAATAGGGTTTCTGATTGTTGTGTCAAACAAAGGATTGAAACCTGAAGACTGCATGTTGTTGAAAGGTGGCACAAAATCCCGGGACATGCCATAGGGAAACTCTGCTGAAGTAACAGGAGCTATTGTGACATTGGCTGTTGCTGTGGCAACTTCGGAGATCACTGTAGGTTGCGTATCCATTTTTGCTTTCATTACGTTGAGGACTTCCAAGATCTGGTTGACGTCCCATTTGATCCCTTCAATGTCATTATCCATTTGATCGAACCTTTGGTTGTTATCTGCCATCTTCTTTTGAGCTTGGGACCGTGTGTTGTATATGTGGGTACTCAGCGTGACTCCTTATCTCCTCTCTCTGGACAAGAACAAAGGATGAGCTGCGGAACCCCAAATGCAGGACTGATGTAGGATGACATGCAAATGCAAATGCGGATGCATAAGCTATTCAAGGAAACTCAAAATTTTTGTTTACAAACAAAAAGTTAGACCAACATGTAACGACATGCTTTAAAAAGCATTTTTTCATTTGATAGCTGGAAATCTATTACAATAGAGTGGCCTTTGCTAAAAAGCAAGACTTTTCTTACAATGAAAGTAAATGCAACAAATAGGATTTCAATCCTTTTTTAGGGAAAGCAGGGAAATGGTGAAACAAAGATCAATCTAACAAGACGACCCTTCTCCTTCTTGGACTCTGACATGAACTTGATCCTGGCGGATAATCTCCCACAGGTCTTCATTTTCTCTTTACGCTTTGACCAAAGCGTATCTTAGCTCTTCCCTAGTTGCGGGGACCTCAGGCTCCATGGTTATCTCATAGTCATGAGTGTAGAACATGATTAAGGCGATTTCCTTTGACCACAGCAGGTACCCCCTGGTGGTTAAACAGCTTGCATTCTCCATTGGAGTTGGGCCCATGAGATGTGGATCCCTTTGAGCGTATTGAGCATTTTCTTCTAGTTCTTGGTTGCGACCTGTCTCACAGAAGCGAGGCCTCAACAGTTCTGGTTCAGGCTCTGGCCCGGTAGGATACCCATGTTGACGCCGAGAAAGAATAGGATTATAAGTGATCACCCCTTCTATCCCAATGAGAGGCACATTGGGGAAATCTCCGTAGCTAGAAATCATGACCTGGTCACCGATGTTGGTGTCATACCATGTGATATCATGGTGTCTGAGAGTGACAAGTTTAGAAACCCATGCGCTTTTGGTAGGAAGCCTCCAAAGGATATGGGTCCTTGGCAGATGAGAAGTAAACCATCGGTCGAGTAGTGCAAGACAGCATGAGAATTGCCCACAATCATACAAGGCGAAATAGTGGATGACTACATAAGTGTCAGCCATTATTGTGTTGACCGGATTTTTGAGGATGAAGAGGCGGATTGCTTCTTCGCTGATGAAGTCGTAACTGCTTGGGAACAGATACAGTCCATATATTAGTAGTGCCAGAATCGCCTAAAAAATGCCCAGGTTTCTGTTTTCATAGTGATACTCGGCCATCTCCATTAGAGGCCTGGCATCCATTCCATACCACCCTCCTTTCGCCCTCATTGGTGGTAAGTCTTCCAGCTTGATATGCAGGGCTTTAGCTAAGTCCCTTTTCTTGGGTTTTCCATAAGGGAGCGTAAAAGTCCATGGAATCTTTAAGTAAGCATTATACTCCTCAAGGGTCGGGAGTAACTAAAAGTCTGGAAACACAAAGCAGTGGTAAGTTGTATGATAGAATTCAACCAAGGCTTGCAACATGGGCTCGTTGATCGGAGCGCTTATCAATGGCAATAGGTCCCCATATTTGACTATGAAAGCAGCAGGGTTTCGGACAAGTCTGGTTAACATTCTTAGATGGCCCAATCTCAGATCCGGGACTCGAAGCATGTCTCTTCTTACCATGTTGTTGCCTGCAAAGAAAAAGATGAATTTCCTTGAATGGTTAGAAGAAGCGCAAATGCAAATGCAAATGATTGACATGGAACTAAGATATTTTTGAACATCAGAAGTCGTCATTTCATTAACAAAACGGATTACAAAACATTGTTTCCTCTTACAAGAGTTTTAAATAACAACTAAGTGAATCCTATCAAGGTTCTCCTAGCAGCCTGAGGTTGAGCTTCTCGATCTTTCTTTCCATCTGAGTCTTCTCGAAGATGAGTCTGTCCATAATTATCTTCCATGGATTAGACTGAGGTTCGTAAGGTTCTTCTAGTGCTTTCCTCTTCTTACAAGAGAGGATTTCTTCATCTTTCAACTAGAGTTGTCTTTGGAGCTCCGCATTTTCTTCGATGACTATCTGATACTTGTGCTTCCAAGCTTCTTCTGTTTGTTGTGCTTTGACCAAAGCAATTTTCAACTTTTCTTCTTCAGACATGAAGACCAACGGGCGTTCTTCCTTCAAGGCCATAGGCTCCTGCTTAGGATATGGCACCCTTAGTGTGACGACTCTTTTCCGAACCCATTGGAGGTAAGGTTCCAAAGAAACACAGTTGAGTCTTCCAAGATCTTTCTTTCCTTTCTTGTGTAGATGCTTCCAAGCTTCTATAACTTTCTCTTTTAATCCTTGACTATCTTCCCCTTCTTTGAAGAAGATGCTTTCCACTTGAACACTTTTGGGTTTGTCCTTTAGAGGGTATCCCAATTGTCGACGGGCGAGTATTGGATTGTAGCTGATACCTCCATTAATGCTGAGGAGAGGTACATTGCCAAATTCCCCACAACTGTCAATAATCATTGTCCCATCATAATCACGACTATACCAATCAATATCGGAATGGGTAAGAGCCATGATCTTTTGTGACCACCATCCTTTCTTTGGATCCCAAAAAGCGTTGGCTTTGGGTAAGTGTGAAGTGAACCACTTGTACAATAAAGGAGCGCAACAAGTGATCATTCCTCCATTGTGGAAGTTCCTCAAATGAACAGAATGGTACGTGTCTGCTAACAAGGTAGACACAGGATTCTTCTTCAAGAAAATTTTGATGGCATTGAGGTCCACAAAATTCTCAAAGCTTGGAAACAAGAATATACCATAGATGAGTAAGGCAAGGATAGCCTTGAATGCATCCATGCTTAAATGATCTGCGTAATACTGAGCTTTCTCAACCAAGAATTCTGCTTTTAACCCAAAGACTCCTCCTTTTGTAATCAGATTCTTTTTTATGTCAACCACTCCCAAACGTGTAGCTTTGGCAATGTCCTGCTCTTTAGGGTCCTTCTCTACAATCGGAAAAGGAGAATCTTCAAGAATAGGCAATCCAATTAACTGAGAATATTCTTCTAGCGTGGGCACTAGCTGATAATCAGGGAATGTAAAGCAGTGGTAAAGCGGGTCATAAAACTGGATGAGAGTAGAAAGAAGTCCACTATCCATCTTTATCTTCAAGAGTAGCAACAACTTCCCATGTCGGCTTTGAAATCCCTCTAGATCTGTCACCAAGGTTCTCAACCTTTTCAAATCATCTAGGTTAAAACCCTTGTAAGTGTACTTCAAAGTTTTCTTTCTTTCACTGTTCATGATGACCTCTGATGTTTACAAATAACAAAGTCTGAGTTCCATGAAACCATACGATGATATGATGACATGATGATATGAATGCATAAACACAAGCAAATGCACATGCACACAACACAAACTTAAGGTTAACGACAAACATGAGTCCAAGGGTCTACCCATCCCCAAAGATTGTACTATAGATTGATTGTACCTGCTAAACGGGTTCTACGAAGTTCCCAGAGTCATCAATCCATCTTTCGGATATTATCAACCTCCCAAATCACTTGGTAATTGATAATATTCTCAAGAGAATCTCGTCTGAGTGTAGTATCGCGCATCAACTATTTCGGAAATACTTCCTTATAGTCATCGCACTACGTCTTAATAAGGCCAAAGTGGGGTAGAATGTATTCTAAAAGTCCACAATGTCACGGGCTCCTTCGTTGAAAGTAACATTGTTTTCACGAATACTCGATCAACAATACTAAACTTTCAAGAGGGCCTACACTGAGCGGTGGTTTCTCAAGTTAGCTTGGTCGGGAATCAACTCCCTATAAGCCTTCTTGAATATACCACCATCCTATCACAATTGCACTCAAGTCTGGGTATAGGACCGTCTCACCACTCAAAGCACCCAATACCCAACACACAAACAAATATATTGACAAATATACATGTTAAGAAAATATTCACAAATATAGCATACAATTAAACAAAATAGGCTAAACCCTCAAGTTTAAGCGTCCCCAGTGAAGTCGCCATTTCTGTTGCGGTGAGAATCGTGATACCAAGCTATTGATTAACTTGAATCTTAATTCTTTGATTACAACCGGACTTTAATTTATCCAAAGGAAAGGTCTAAAGAAAGAAAAACCTTTTTCGCGATGTAACGACAACGCTTTAAGAGATTCGGGGATCGGGGGTTAGTTATATCTAGGGAAGGTATTAACACCCTAAATATCTGTAGTACTCTACAGGAACCTTTTGTTTGTTTACATGCTAAGTTGGTAAATATTTGCTAAGGTTTGGGTTGGGTAAAGGGGTAGGGTATGATAGATGAAGGCCTAAGATTGTTTCTAAGCTTGCTCGCAAAGACATCGCGTCCTCTGCCTACGTATCCTAACTAGGATAGAATTAGAGCAATCGTAGTTCACCTCACTAGGGTTGAAGAACACTTGATTATGATCAAGGTTCAAAGGGGGACAAACATATCCATGCTTGTGTAGAGTTTAACAAAACTCTCTAGATCTATGTTATAACACTCAAGAGAGGAGTAAGTAATCATTACTATGATTCTTACATAGAGTTAACCAAACTCTATCCTAGGGTTCGAATTGAAGAACACTCCTAGTGTAGGTGAGTTTTCTAGACTTAAAGCAAACTCTAATGGTTTAAAATGTTCTAACTTAACTAAGCTAGGGTTAGGATGACTTTACAAAGTCAAGAGGGGTAAATGAGCTATCCAATGATACAAGGGTCAAGGGAGAGACTTTTCCTTTGGAAGGAGAGAGGGGAGAGACAACTTGGATGAGAACTAAAGAGTTCCATCACTTGGGGGAAAGAAGTACTTAAAAGCAAAATGAAATAATATTAAAACAAGTAAACATGCACATTACAATAAGCAGATACTTCAAGTGATATCAAGGGTTACAACCGATAAATCATCTTAACAAAGATTGAGGGTTCATCTTGACAAAGATTGGAACATGATGAAGGTTATTACTACATAAAACAAATCACAATTTGAAGATAGGCAAGTCATAAATTCAAAGCATAGTAAATGTGACAACAATGTGCATAGATAACAATCAAAACACAATTAAATCAGTTTAAACCTCATAATTTAGGAGGGGGTCATGGAGATGAAATCACTTAACCAAGTAAACGTGATGAAACTATAAAGGTAACAACCAACAAAAGAGTGTCATAAGTGAAAATGTATGGGTGATACTCAAAGCAAATAGTCAAGCAAGGGTCACATTTACGGATCGCGGCTTTCAAAGTAGACACAGGTAAAGGGGATACTTTATGGTAACAATAAAAATGGGAAAATCCTAACATGTTTACGTAAAATACAAGAGAGGAGAATGAATAAATATCTTAACAAAAATAGTCATGGTGAAAAAGAAATTCATCTGCATACGGGAGATAACGATCTCAATACAAAAGCAACTTACAAGCAACCAAAAGGCATGAAATTTGAACAATCATGGAATTAAAAAATATCACATGAAAGTAGGCATCAAGACAAACACAATGCAAAAAGAATGGGTTTTAAAATGATTAAAAATGAATGAGTTATGAATTTTCAAAGATTGGATGAAAAATTACAAAAATAAATAAAAGGGTTGCCCTCCTCAGGGGTCGAACCCAGGTCATGCAGGTACAAGGCACGCTTAAGGCATATGGTCTTACCACTGGGGTGGCAATACATCCATTAACTAAACTGAATTAATAAATACATAAGGCTTGTTTCGCTTGAATTTCTGGGCAAAAACACATATGAACACATGGTTTGCAAAATGCATCACAACTCTCTCAATTTTTAACCAAATTAAACAAACTTTATATGTATCTGGACCAGAAAAATATGAGGAACATGATGGTGTAATTAGATTTTTGAAATTTCCTCCCCAACTCAAAACCCTATAGCACATACAATGTGAGTGTGTGATATGCATTTGGATGCTTAAATCAAATCCTATCAACCTCAGATCAAACCAATTACACACACACACACTAAAAACATGTTGATGAATGAAGGTGAGCAAAAGGTTCAGTTAACAACAAACTGTGGAGAAGAATGACAGTTAAGTTGCAAATATGAGATAAAAATGCATTTCCAAAACCAATGATTAGTTCAAGCATGCTATATCTAGAGAGAAGGTTCAAACATATTTCAAATATCATGTACACAAAGTTCACACACTCAAAAGGCTCACATTCCAACCAAAGCTCCAACTGACATATGGAAATGAAAAGCCATTCATGACAGTTTGCAAGTATGAGGGATTTAAGATACATTCCCACAGCTGTTGTTCAACAGATACAATTGGAAACAAATGAAAGTATGCACACTTGAAATGTATTACTCATGGACTAAGTTCAAAGAAGTGTCTTAATTTCCTACTGAATTATAACAAGATTGTTTAGTTGCAAAAATTAACAAGATTGTTTAGTTGCAAAAATGAAAATGGCTTAAAATGCATTTCAATGTTGGAGTTCAAAATAGAAGTGATTAAGATTGGGATATTAACATGAGCAAACCATAAAATATTGATGCTGAAGGTATTAACTGGTGTATGAGCTGTAAATGTATTCATGATATTGATGCATTTTTTAAACTAGGACACATGCTGAACTAAATCACACTTGACAAATATCATACATACATTGTGAACATATTATCAAAAAGTTTCCATACTCTAAAATCAACATGGATTAAGTGAAACAGATGGTTAATCATGGATAGCATATTTAACATAATAATGCTAGTTTCAATGATGCATACATGACCAAAAACATGAGAAAACACTAGAACTCAAAATCAAACATCAGTGTGCACATATGAAATGAAAATAAGCATGGGGAAGTTCATAGAGATCAACAATATGTCATACATTAACAAAATGACTTTCAAGCCACAAGGAAACATTTTAAAATGCAATCACAAGACCAACACATGTGCTGGACTAGTTTAGACTATACAACCTTCACACACAGTTTTCAAATGTACAAACACATATGCCTAGACCTTAAAAACAATCACTAATCAAACAGGATGGAAAATGATATGTTCATGGCAAATTCAACATGAAAAATGCAGGCATATCATGTGATGCAGACTGACATCTCAAATGAGCAGGTTCAAGCTTATGCCAATGTCAAGTACAAGTTTTAAATGTATTAGTTGATAATTCTAAACACACAAGTTCATGTTCCAATAGAGAAATAACGAGGTACTGCAAGCTACTGCAGAAAAGGCAACAAGTTATTGACAATGCAATATGGAAGTGATGTGTCAGTTCAGGTGTCATCAAGTTATAAAAACAAAATGCACACATTATAAGTATGGAGATAGATGAAACTGAATGCAAAACTTAGGCATACTTAAACTGAATCAACATTTGGTATGTGAGTGAAGAATGCAAGACAGTTTTTTTTAGATAATGTGATGAGGCAGCAGGGAAGAAATTTCCAACAATGGGGTTTTGAATCAAAATAAACAACACACACACATCTTATATATCATGCCAATCTTTGTAAGTTACGACCATTTTTTGTATTATCTTTTTGATGTTTTTGTTTGCAGCTTCAACTGCACCATTCATCTTAGGTCTGTAAGGGGACGAGTTGTGGTGTTTGATCTTAAAATCGTCACAAAGTTCCTTCATTGTTTTGTTGTTCAGATTCGACCCGTTGTCAGTGGTGATCTAGTTAGGGATACCATATCGGCAGACGATCTCCTTTTTAATGAAGCGTGCAACCACTTGCTTCGTCACGTTTGCATATGACGCTGCTTCCACCCATTTGGTGAAATAGTCGATTGCGACAAGGATGAAGCGATGGCCATTAGAAGCTTTTGGCTCTATTTCTCCGATCATATCTATGCCCCACATTGCAAAAGGCCAAGGTGACGTCATCACATTGAGAGGATGCGGAGGGACATGCACTTTATCAGCATAAACTTGACATTTATGACACTTTCGAGCGAAGAGTATGCAGTCCGTCTCCAAAGTTAACCAGAAGTAACCCGCTCTTAAGATTTTCTTAGCCATGGCGTGGCCATTTGCATGGGTGCCGAAGGTTCCTTCGTGTACTTCGGTCATTATGAGATTCGCCTCGTTTCATCGACGCATCGGAGTAAGACCATGTCATGATTTCTCTTGTACAAGACGCCGTTGCTGATGAAGAATTTAGATGACAACCTTCGTATTGCTCTTTTGTCAATCGTGGACGCGTTAGCGAGATACTCTTGGTTTTGAAGGAAAATCTTGATATCATGAAACCATGGCTTCTCCTCAGATTCTTCATCTATTGCCATGACGTATGCGGGTATTGTCCTTCTTTCGATGCAGATCAGAGGTGCCTCGTTGACAAACTGGACTTTCCATATTGATGCCATCATGGCTAACGCATCGACAATGTGATTTTCTGCCCTTGGTATGTGCTTGAAGGTAATTTCATCGAAATATTCAGCCATCTCTAAGATGTGGGTCTTATAAGGGATCAACTTTTCATCCCTGGTTTCCCATTCTTCTTTAAGTTGGTATATCACCAAAGCAGAATCACCAATTACCTCCAAGATTTTGATGCGGAGATCAATGGCAGCCTCCAATCCTAGGATGCAGGCTTCATACTCTGCTATGTTGTTTGTACATGAGAAACAAAGTCGGGTTGTGACCGCAGTGTACCCTCCAGTTGGATTTTTCATAACAGCTCTGATGCCATGTCCATTTTTGTTTGATGCTCCATCGAACATCATCTCCCAGCGAGATCCCGGATCGGGACCTTCTTCTGGACCAGGCTCTGGTTTCGTGCGCTGAATATACATCACATCTTCATCAGGAAAATCGAACTTGAGTGGTTGATAATCCTCCGTAGGATGCTCTGCAAGGTGTTCTGACAAGATACTTCCTTTGATAGATTTTTGAGCAACATACTGGATATCGTACTCTGATAAGAGCATATGCCATCGGGCTAATCTTCCTGTTTGAGCTGGCTTTTCAAAGATATACTTGATGGGGTCCATTTTAGAAATAAGCATCGTAGTGTGACAAATCATGTATTGCCTCAGACGCTTGGCGGCCCATGCTAATGCATAATAAGCTTTTTCCAGGGGAGAGTAACGACTCTCGCAATCAGTGAACTTCTTGCTTAGATAATAGATTGCATGTTCTTTCTTCCCTGACTCATCAGTCTGGCCCAAGACACAGCCCATTGAATCTTCTAGCACCGTCATATACATGAACAAAGGCCTTCCAGGTACCGGAGGAATCAACACTGGAGGCTCTTGCAAATACTGCTTGATTTTCTCGAATGCGGCCTGACAGTTTTCATTCCATACCACTGTTTGATCTTTTCGTAACAACTTGAAGATCGGTGTGCAGGTAGGGGTCAAATTGGAAATGAACCTGGAGATGTAATTCAAACGTCCGAGGAAGCCTCTGACTTGTTTCTCAGTTTTGGGAGCATGCATCTCCTGGATTGCTTTAACCTTGTCAGGGCCTACTTCAACTCCTCGCTGACTAACGATGAAACCAAGTAACTTGCCTGAGCGAACTCCAAAGGTACATTTTGCTGGATTTAGTCTCAATTGATACTTCTGGAGTCTCTTGAATAGCTTCATTAGATGATCCAAGTGGTCTTCTTCACTTTGGGATTTGGCAATCATATCGTCCACGTACACCTCGATTTCTTTGTGCATCATATCATGAAAGAGTGTGACCATAGCTCTCTGATACGTTGCCCCTGCGTTCTTCAAACTAAAAGGCATTACCTTATAACAATAGGTGCCCCATGGTGTGATGAAAGTTGTTTTCTCCATGTCATCCGGATCCATTTTTATTTGGTTATAACCAGAAAATCCGTCCATGAACGAGAACACTGCAAAGCTTGGTGTGTTATCCACCAAAGTATCAATATGTGGTAGCGGGAAATCATCCTTCGGACTTGCTTTGTTTAGATCCCTGTAGTCGACGCACATCCTGACCTTGCCATCCTTC